>PYSR01000145.1:0-92086 GCA_003049425.1 Magnaporthiopsis incrustans | reverse complement strand
CCTGGCACGGGCACCGCGGTGCCTGTGCCGTCCGGCATCCGCCACTGCGGATCTCAGACGTGCCCGCGACGGCGGCAGGGCATTTCTATATGGCCGCGTTGCGCCGGCTCTGGAGGGCTAGGTACAGAGGAAAGTTATAACCACGAGGCAACTGTAAAACCCCTGTCCCATCCTCCCACTGTTTATCTGGGTCTGGTGGCCCCTTATTCCAGTTTTTTTGGTACCATTACCGGGAGTTCCTCCTCGGGGTCTGAGTCCCCTGGGTCCCCTTGGGGTACGCCCACGACTTTAACCCCTTCGCGCGCGGCGAACATGACCTGTACGGCACCTATTTTCTTCAGTGCCTTTTCCACCCGCGTGCGGACCACGGCATTCTTGCCTCTTAGCATCCACTCCGACTCTTCCCTGCTGGGGGCCGGGGGGTTGCGTTTAAGCCATGGGGCCGGGACCCTCCGGAATTCGCAGTTCTTTATGTGACCCACCGTCCTCGGCAGGCCGCAAATGCAGTCATGGTGCGGTTTCCAGTCGTGTCCGAAGCGTTCGTGGTACGCCTGGAAATTGCCGTGGCCGGTGCCCTCAGCTAAAAACACGTGTGCCTCGCCTCTGTCTGTTGCTGCCCAGTCCACCCAGGACCTGGCCGGGTCCCAGCTAACATGGGCCGGAAGGGTTAAAAGAGAGAGAGAGAGATCGAATTAACGTCCGTGCCTGGCACGGGCACCACGGTGCCTGTGCCGCCCGGCATCCGCCACTGCGGATCTCAGACGTGCCCGCGACGGCGGCAGGGCATGGAAGGGTTAAAAGGGCTGGGTGCGAAAACCCAGCGTGACGCCTTATACCCCGCTGCTAAATGGCTAAGGGGCAGGTCACGTGACCAGGGGTGATCTGTGATCCGTGATCTTAAAATTGAGATCACAAATCACGGATCGACAGCGGTGCTCTATGATTTAAAATTTCGGATAACAAATCAATACAGCAGGTTACTAACGCTGCGAGCAGGCCCGGGTATATAAGGGGAGGATTCCCCCTGGTTAGAATAGCCTTGACTGAGGCCTCGGCATCAGTCAACCTAAGTTAGCTCCAAGGCACCCCCTTGAGCAAGCAATACAAACTACCTGTTCTACCAAGCTACCAACCCCGCTGCAGCAGCCCTGCAGGACGATACTGTTCAAGGACATCTCCCCTAGGCGCCCTACCCTAGGAACAGATAAAAGGTTTGGTTGTGACAAATATGTACAAACTCATGGCTGCATCATGATGAATAAAGTCGACTCTAGCAGCTACCGTCCTGGAAACACGGTATCAACGCGCGTTTCGTGCTGTTGGTATTATAAGGATGCCCTCGACTGGTTGGGCGCAATCGGCCGACCAAGGGGCGGTAAGAAATGAAGTTGAGCATTCGGACACCGCGTTCAGGCCGCGGCAGGGTCGCCGAGAAACTCGTATCCCCTCTCCTGCGGCAGCACAAACGCCGACGTGGCCAGCCCCGCGGCGCACAGCACCGACAGGCCGGCGCTGACGGTGGCCAGGATCCACGACGTGTCGAGGTGCCAGCCGGGCACGAAGAACTTGTCGTCGTTGTCGTACAGGTACGCCACGACCGACACGGCCGCGACCAGCACCAGGGCGACGGCCGAGAGCAGGACGCCCAGGACGCGCCAGCCGCTCACCCGCTTCTGCTTGCCGCCGGCCATGACGACCAGGAAGGCGACTAGAGTGACGAGCTCGAGCACGGCCGCGAGCGAGACCAGGAAGCCCGTGGTGCGCCACATGGAGCAGAAGGCGGAGCCGTCGCCGGCGCAGTCCTCGCGGTCGAGCGGGAAGGGGCGGCAGGGCGGGTCGAGGACGGAGGAGCAGCTGCGGTGGAGGCCGACGTTGCGCGTCACGGAACGGCCCTTGGTCGACGTCACGCCGTAGCTGACCCAGTTGGGCAGCGCGATCGAGGCCAGCGTCATGGCGGTTGCTGCGGGAGGACGGGAGACATGGTCAGTATGTTGATGTTTGCATTGCCTGGCTGGCCGGGTGGATTGATTGCATGACGACACCAATACAGCCAACTCGGGACGAGCAAGACCTACCAGAGGCAAATGCCACCAGCGCCGCGCTGTACACTACCGTGCGTGTCATTTTCCGATCTCGACAGATGTGCGTATTGAAGAAGATGACTGAAAGTTGTCGCCTGATTGAAGTTGGGGAATAAGAATAGGTGGCAGGCAGCTTGCGGATTTGAGGTGAGCGAAGAGCACGTCAGGCACACCACGCCACTTGGCGGGGGAGTATTCCAGCTGGGCGCAGCCGAATTTGGGGTGATGCGTGGCTCACGACAGGGGTTTTGGCTGGTTGGCTGCCGCCCGGAGCTTTCGAGGCTGGGTCGTGACGCATCGCCAGGGCCGGGAGTGTTCTGGATGCATTTGATTCGCCCGACGAACCCTTGTTTACGCTACCCGGCCTGGGAGCCACAGGCGGCTGCATCAAGTCACCTTCCTATTTGCCCCTGAATAGTAGCCAGCTCTCAGCCAAGTCTACCCCATCGCCCATTTAAGTGTTGCCTTGTTTGAGTGATTGTCTACTGTGGTGTTTAGGATCGCGACATGGTCTTGGGATAACTTGGATGCTCTGCCGGTCTCAGTGAGGCGCCATGGCAAAATGAGATAGCGAGGCCGTGCCAGGGCACAAAGGGTGGATTTGCAAACGACATCCTGGAGGGCCGAGACAATGTAATGCTGGAGCGGATTGTCCGGAAGCAAGCTTCGCCCGCAAAGGACCCGGGGCTGAGTGACATTGTGTAGAAGTCCGACTTCGGAGAGTCTCCGTATCATCAGGGGCAAGAATCGCAGCTAGGCCCTTGCGATACTTTTGACGACCAGCCAAAGAATTCACGAATGATCTTTAAAGGACTCAATATGACAGCTACCCATGACCTAGATAGATGTATATGAGTGACGGGAGGGCGATGGTGCTAGGCTGGAAAATCGATGCCATCACATGCCCGCCCACGGACGCCGCAAAACAATGGAACCCCCACTCTTTGCTCGCGGCGGCAACAGCGGGCGGCGTGAACATGCACCACTGAGTGCAGTCTTTTAGTCAGTCATCGGGCTCACTCAACTCGCGCCCTTTGACTGTATGCGCTGCACTGTGTCTCATCCTCGAGCCAGGGCGGGGGTCCGTTCCTAATTGGTGTCGTCGTCATTCTTACGGGAATCAATTGGCGGCGCGAGGCCATCTACTCTCCCTTTCTCTCCTCCACCTTACCCATCCCGACGTCGGCTCCGCCCAAAATCCCTCGCCCCTGAGACGACGAGACTGCCAACGACATAACA
This sequence comes from Magnaporthiopsis incrustans, assembly GCA_003049425.1. NCBI lineage: Eukaryota > Fungi > Ascomycota > Sordariomycetes > Magnaporthales > Magnaporthaceae > Magnaporthiopsis > Magnaporthiopsis incrustans. The sequence continues at coordinate 88,766 of PYSR01000145.1, read as the reverse complement.
TGGCACCCTAGTTCTTATTGTTATTTTTTCCCTTTTTCCTTCTTCCATCATCATTTACACCGCTAGCCGCGCTTGGCGGCCTGCCATCTCCTCCCTGGTGGTAGGCTCTGATCTTGGCTCGAGCAGCTCTCCTCCGCCCACCTCTAGCCCCAATGGCCGTCTTTGTCGACCTCGATGATGAGTCGGACCAGCCACACGCGTTCCAGCACGACAAGCCCGTCTGGAAAGCTGAACCAGAGGACCAACCCCCGCGGCCGCCGTCGTCGCCGTCGCCCGAGTCCGGGAGCGGAGTCGGCCCTGCCGGCATGGCGGACAACCCAAACTTGAACTCGGTCACGGAGGCCCTGGGATGCTATCCGTAGGCTGAAGACCTCCCATTTTCCTTTTCCTTTCCCGTCCCTTCCCCTGTCCATCAGTAGCCACATTGCCTAGTCTATGTCGTGTGCTTTTGATGTTTCAATCTTCAGAATGCCGTAAGAGCCCAGTGGGGCGTGTGCAGATGCAATCCAAGTCTTGGGCCAGATCAGAGGGACTAAGCGTCCTCGTCCTCAGCATCATCGTGACCATCGCCGCGTCGCTCGACCTCAACTCGATCGACAGCCTGGCCCGCACCTGCCGGCAGGCCCGCGCCGCCCTCATCCAGTATCGCTCCGTTCTCATCAAGTCCTCGCTGCGCTGTGTCAACGAACCCCTGCCCGTCGACCCCGAGCAGACGCTGCGGTATCGTGCCCGGGCTGGCAATTGGTATTACATGGAGGATACCAGCCGCACAAGCTACGGCGGCAAGCCCGGCGACTGCGCCCGTGACCTCGTCGGCGAGTGCCATAAATGTGGCCAGGTAGCTGCCCTTTCGGAGGACCCTTGACATTGTTCCATATTGGCATGAAAAGAAAGAAACGATTGCTGACCACTGGGTTTCCACAGGTTGTGTGTCGTGTAAGCCAAATAACCGTTCCTTCGCACCCCTTTTCTCACTGGCCTCTTATTCTTCGTCATGCACAAATACGGTGACTGAAATGTTGTATCAGAATTGCGCGATAAAACCGCCCGCGCCTATCGTGCTCCGTGACAGGCACCGCCGGCTATGCAAGACGTGCACCAAGGCACCCATCACGGAGCTCGTGAAGCCGCCCTTGGACCCAAGAACCCCTCTCACTTCGCCCGTCATGCAGAGCAAGATATGTCGCTGCGAGAGCGGCGTCTGGCTCTGTCAGACATGCGGCCGCTCTATCCGTAGCGCCGATCACGAGTATAAGGGGTGAGTGATTCGAAGTTAAAAGCCCGGCACCTTTCGTTGGCTTTCTCCCAACAGCAGACCTAACTGCGTTTTTTTCTTCCTTCTTCCGCCCCTATTTGCTTACTAAAAGACACGCCTCCGCCAGACTGTGGCGCTGGCGCGGCCAATACGGGGAGGTCCTCGGTGGCGTCGGCACCGGGATCGGCGACGGGGACCGCGGCGTCCCGTGCGGCCGCGAGGACGAGTGTCTCAACGCCAAAGAGTGCGAGCACGAAACGGACTGCGAGGCAGCCGACGCCGCCGCCGCCGACACGTACTTTGCGCAGCAGCAGGGTGCCGGCAACGCGGGAAACTCCAACTCCCTCCTCCTCCTCCAGAGTCCAATCGCCACCTGGCCCAGCAGCACCACCGGCGGCGGCATTGGGACGCCGGACTCGTCGTCGCTGAGCATCGCAGGCGGCAGCCGCCGGCACACGCCGAGTCCCGGCTACGCGCGGCACGAGATCGAGGGAATTGGCGGCGTAGTCAAGACCAAGCTGGTGCGCATGGTCAGGGTCGGCGCCGGGGTGCCCGAGTGGCAGGACGAGAAGCCGGCCAGCCGCGGCGGTGGCGGCGGCGAGGTGCTAGGCCGGGAGATGACGGGCCGAGTTCGCAGCTGGTGCGGCTGGTGCGCCAGGGTCATACCGGGCCAGAAGGATCTGGAGCGCGACGCCCGCCTGCGGCAGGAGCTGCAGGAGGAGCAGCTCGGACGAGGAGGGCGAGGGGGCCCGCCGGGCGACGAGGCGGCGTCGGTCACGTTAGGGTCTCCTCCGACGTCATCACCGTCCTTTTCGTCGTCCGTCGCCCTTAGGAGCCGCTAGGGGAAGGGTTTGGGTCATATGGGATCCGGACTTGGGCAGTTCCTTTGTAGTAGACAAAAATCATGAATACATGGGCATGAACAACACCACACTCGGGCTAGACAGTATTTATTTAGTATTGGCGGTTGTTAATTCAACAACCGCTGATGCGACCAATGTCTCAAGCTACGCTGACCAACACACTATCTTGTTCCACAAGGCACAAGAGATTTAAACTTGCAGCGATAGAATCTATGTAGCTCGCGAGATCTATACGCCACCGGGCAAAGCGGCAAAAAGACAATAACATGGCTCGGACACTGTTGAACGAAACACCCATATCCCATTACCGCAACCCAAAAAAAAGCCTAGCATCCTACATAAAAAAAAAAAAATAAAAGAAAACTCCCCCCAGCTTACAAGGAAAATAGAAAGCAAGAAACAAAAAGCCTAGTTGACGGCACCAAAGATGGTCTCCATGAGGATACCGGTGATCTGGTAAGGGTCGGCGTTGGAGGCCGGGCGCCTGTCCTCAAAGTATCCGTAGCCCTTTGCGGCGCACTCGCGGGGAATGCGGATGGAGGCGCCCCTGTTCGCGACGCCGTACGAGAACTGGTCGATGGCGCCCGTCTCGTGGCGGCCCGTGAGGCGCTTCTCGTTGCCCTCGCCGTAGACGGCGATGTGCTCGGCGTGGCGGCCCTCGAGCTTCTTGATGGCGGCCTCGATGTGGGCCATGCCGCCCTCGACGCGCATCAGCTTGGTGGAGAAGTTGCTGTGCAGGCCCGCGCCGTTCCAGTCGCCCGGGATGGGCTTGGGGTCGAACGAGACCTTGGCGCCGAACTCCTCGGCCACGCGGTGCAGGAGGAAGCGGGCGATCCAGAGGTGGTCGCCCACTAGAAATAAAATTAGTCGGGAGGTCTTCTCGGGAGATTTCAGGGATGGTGGGAGAAAACAGAAAAGAAATCAGAAAAAAAAAAAAAAAAAAAAAAAAAAAAAAAAAAAAAAAAAAAAACGCACTCTCAATGCCGACGCAGGGGCCGACCTGGAACTCCCACTGGGCGGGCATGACCTCGGCGTTGGTGCCCGAGATCTTGACGCCGGCGTACAGGCAGGCCTTGTAGTGGGCCTCGACGATGTCCCTCTGCACGACCTTGCCGGTGCCGACGCCGCAGTAGTAAGGGCCCTGCGGGGCGGGGAAGCCGTTCTTGGGCCAGCCGTAGGGCCGGTCCTCGGCGTCGAGCAGGGTGTACTCCTGCTCGAGGCCGAACCAGGGCTCGTGCTCGGCGTGGGCGGCCATGAGCTTGGCGGCCTCGTCGCGGTAGTTGAACTTGTTGGGCGTGCCGTCCGGGTTCCAGCACTCGGCCAGCACGATGATGTTGGGCGAGCCGCGGAACGGGTCTGGGAACACGGCCACGGGCTTGAGGAACACGTCCGAGTTGTCGCCGGGCGCCTGGCCCGTCGACGAGCCGTCAAAGTTCCATGTCGGCAGGTCCTTGGGCTCGTAGGCGGCCTCCTTGAGGGTCTGGTGCGTTGGGATTTTGGTTAGCCTGTTGTTGTGTGGGTTGCATAGCAGTGGGGAATCAAAAAGTGCATGGAATTGTTCGCGAATCAATCCAAAATGCAAGCACAAAGCCAAGCGACCACTGGGATGTCTTGGCGAAAAGTGGGGACGTGCCGCTGCTGCTGCGCAACACACCAGACGACGACGCCGCAAACCAACTCCGGCCCGTCAACCGCCGGAAAGACCAGGAAGGCCCTGTTGTCATTTTTGCTTCGGCCCAAAGGCATGAGGCAAGGGTGTAGGCCCGAAGCGGACGAACAAGCTGCTGCTTTGGGCCAAAACCTTGTGGCAAGATGACGGAGTGGTGTGGATTCTTTTAGGTAATGGAATAGGATGAAATCGGGGGACTCGGGTGCGAATTCCACGTTTCTTCTTCTGTTTGTTTTCCCTCGCCCCTTTTTTCGTGCCGCCGATTCGAGCAAGCCACCGCAACTTTGAGTGGAACAAAGCCGGAGCCCACGAAACGGGCTAGCTGGACTTTCCAAGGCTGCATGCAGCGCATCCAGTCGCGGGGCTTCCTGGCTCGCCGCCGCCAAACTAAAGCCGAGGGTAGGACAGGGACAAAGATGGAACTTCCCCATCTCCGGGAGGACCCTGAAGGCCACGGCATCCCAAAAGGCCCATGCGGGCTGGGGCGTGCCTGATGTGGTCGGCAAGGCGCGCGTTCCCCCGAGAAGGTGATGTGGGATATTTTTCGAGCCGTGTCGTGCCGGATGGAGATGCGGTGGAAAACGCATAGAAAGAAACTCACCCTAGACTTGGAGCGGACGCCGCCCTCGCTGTCGATCCAGACGTACTCGGCGATGATGGAGCCCTTCTGGTCCAGTTTGAGGTACTTCTGGAGCTGAATTCGACAGAAGCATCATCAGTTAGCAACGGGTTGTTCCGCAGCGGTCGTCGGGGCCGTTTTCGACTTACGTTCTCGACGTATGTTACTTGTGCCGCCATTTTTGTGATTGTGTGTGTTTTTCCTACAGGAGGAGACAGAGGAAGAGGTCGAAAGAGTGGATGGACGAGTGGACAGACAGGGAGTAACAGTGATGGTAATGATGACGGTGAGAGATCAAGAAACAAAGATCGAGGACGGCATGCGATGGCTCGGGATATATAAATACGAGACAAAGGCAGGCAAGACAGTTGCCGTGGGGTGGGAGGCTTTTTATCCACCGCGGCGACACACCTACGAGCCGGCGGGTACCAGGTACCTCCCTCCGATACGACGGGCTGAGCTACCAGGAACCAGCATGCAAGTCAAGTCGTGTCGTTTCTCCTCTGACCCTCCCTTCCCTGTTCCGAGACCGCCCCCGGACCCAAAAATACGGTATGGACCCTGCGAAGGCAAAAGAGATAAGGACGGACTGCGGACTGCCCAGACGCGGACCAAAAACAGTTGGAAATGGTTTGCACGGGATTGGATCGGGTCAACAGCGCCGCCGCCACCACCACGCGCTAGCTCACAGCACAGCCCACTCCGGCGGCTCCTTATCTGCGCCAGCACGCCAGCCCGCCGTGGTGGCTGGTGGGAACCGGGTCAGGCAGCATGTGGGACACGGGATACTCACGGCAATGATGTGATGATTCTGGTTTAGCTCCGAGGCCTCTCCTCGGTGGGGGTTTCTGGAGGTTTTTTCTTGTCCACGGGGAAACGAACGAAGGTCTGTGGGGTTGCCCACGCCACGCGTAATCCCCCGTTTGTTGTCTTTTCTTTGACTTTTTGACGGCTTGCCCTGGCCGTTCCTGTTCTGGCCAACTATCGGCTTCCCCTAGTCTAAATCTTTGGCGGGCTTGAACACACCGAATTTCTGCCTTCTGCAAGGGGCGGCTGCGGGTTGGCCGGCTGTCGACTACAGCGTGACCGTGACGGTCTCTGGTTTATTCCTCGATCTGGTCACATTCTAGCCCTTGCTTGCTCCGGGCAAAATGTTCAGGAGAAAGTCGCATCCCTGCAAACCTTCTTTGCACTGTTCCCCTTTAACCTTTCAGCGTTTCCCCTTCCATCGTCGGCGTTGTCGTCGCATCAAACAAAAAAGAAAATGACGGGCTACCCAGGGTGGGAATGCGCTTTTTGCAACTGCAACCCCCCACCATGGCGAGGCGGTTGCGCGCGCCCTGCAGGGAGGGTCCTCCCACCTTCTCAGCCAGCCCTGATTGCTGTGGGGTGGGGTTCACGTAGGGTGACATCCTGTCCCCTGCTTCCCCAGCGGTCATAGCGGTGCCTAACGCACTCCAGTCCGGGAGTGCCGGCTGCGAGACGACCTTTCCAGATGCCCGGACATGGAAATTGAAAGCGTAAATGCGATCGATGGACAACGTCTTCACCCCGCGAAGAAGCTTGGACGGCTTCGCCGGCATCTTTTACTCAAGGAAATTACGATACGGAGGGAGAACGGGGAACGAGAACAGACACTGCCCTACCCGGGCAATGCCCAGCCACGTTTTTTCGATACGGGACATTCTTTTGCCCGCATCAGCGACCACGATTCAAACCAGGGCAACAACCTCCCAGCTATTACGTACAAATTGTCGATCCGCCTTGCTATTTTCGTTCCTGACACCGCCAAGCCCGGGTTACGGGTTTGCGCTCGATTGGACGGGGAAGCACTGCATTGTATTGAACACACACCGACCATGAACCATGGGGAAAAAAAAAAAAAAAGAAAAGAAAAGGTTGCCAGATGTCGTTCTGTTTGCAGCCAGCTCACCGTTGGCAAACGTATTCCCGCGTCCCTCGTCCAAAACACGTCTCATCGTTTCCAGTCCCCCAAATAGTACATAGTAGCACCTGGTGCCCAGGTAGGTAGGTAGGTACGTATTCCAAGCGGGCCCCGAAAAAAAAGGAGTGCGAGCCCAGCCCAGCCCATCGTTGACTAACGGTTTGGTCATTTCCAATGCTAAGTCGCGATAATGGATAAATGGCGCCTCCGTTCACCGGAGCCCTCTCCTTCCACACTGCTCTTTCTTTTCCCCAGACTGCTGGAACACACGTCCCCACACCACCTTCGATCCTCTCGCCCTCAGCGCCGCTCCCCTTCCAATAAAGGACCTGCATGATGTGTCTTTGCTTTGCTTCTTGGTGACCTGCCTGCTTGCCGCCCTCGGGATGCAACCTCAGAGCCGTCCATATCGCCGTGCGCTGATTGGCCGCTCGCGATTCTTTTATGTTATTTGCCTGACCCTGAGCCTCCGATCACACATCCGGTCGGTCATCCCGGCTCCGCGTCCCACGCCGATTAATCGCTCATCTAGCTCGCTTGTTCTTTCTTCCTTTCGTTTCTAGCTGCAGAGACTATCTGCTGCAGAGCACTAGGTAGCCATTATAGCTCATATCCTCAGGCAAATGGAGAAAATGGAGCAAGTCTACATACATAGCCAGCCCGAAATAGCCACATTGAGTGAGGCATATCCATTTCCGCGCCAATGGGTCCACTACCTAACTAAGCCGCATCACAATCACACGCATCGTCCGTCAGGACCTCACTCCGTCTCCCGCTCCGTCTCCAACACTCCAAACAGGGACCCAGACTGGGGGCACTTGGCCGCATCAATCCCTTCATCTCCAAATTCCTAGAGCAATTCCCAGTCAGCCACTTCACTTCAGCGAACGGCAGGGCACAATCCAACCAAAAATCCACTGACCTCTATCGGATCGGCACGATGGTTGGGCAGCTGTCGGATCACAGACTGCCCAGCTCGCCGCGGTCTTCCTTTGCGCTGGTTGCTCAACAGAGGCAAGGTTGGCTCCAAGGAAAGATGGCCTGGCCTATTGGTCGCGTTCTTGCCGACAAACAGCTTGGGAGCAGCGAATTTGAAAGGCACCTTGGGCTCATCCGCGGGGATTGGAGGTGTTGGTCCAGCAGTTACGGATGGTTCCACAACGATGGAGTTGATATCAGGGACCAGCATCGAGCACATCGAACTCTGCTCGATACCCCGAGTCTGCCGATATGTGGGACTGTCCACGCGGTATCCTCCGGCCACATCCCCGGATTCGGAGACATTGGCTTGCAAGCTGTCATCGGACTCGGCATCTCCGTCAGCCCCTAGAGCCCACGGCGCGGTGACAAAGCTGAGTGTATCCGACACTCCCGGCGGTGGGCTAGATGATCCGGCTGTGGCGCTCTCGCTTGCAAAAGCACCAACGGCCGACTTCGGTTCCGTAGAAAGGCCTCCTCTGGTTGCATCAGCGGTTCCGTTGCGACCACGTATGATCTGTGCCTTATGTTGCAGCGCCCGAGATGCATCCGGCCTTGCCTCTAGAAGGGCCTGTTGGCACGTCGCTTCGCTACTGTCGTCCGAGACGATCGACTTCATCCAGGCTTCGTGCTCCTCTCTTTGGTCTCGCACCTTGGAATTGTCTCCGTCCAGGCCGCCCAGCTGACCGCCGACGCTCGCTATGTTCGCGGCAAAAGGCCGCCGGGCCTGCCGGTCCTCATGACGCTCGGGTGGCTCGACACCAACGCACACGTCTCTAGACTCCGTCGGAGGGCGAGGCTCACCCCGGATATCGCCGTTTAGAGCGGGCCTTGACGAGAGCAGGAATTGCGCAGGAAGACTGAAGCCTGGCATCGACTCTGAAGCTATCTTAGGGACTCTCGCTAGTGCCTGGTCTGTAGCCTCCTGTGTAGCTGAGCTAGTCGAACAGTCCTCGTAGTCATCAGAGTGGCGCTTTTCTCGTGTATTGCTGGCAGCAGAAGGATTCCTATGGCCAGAAGCACCCGACCCGCCGAGGCCGGTTTGTCGGGCGCCAGGTATGGCGTGGACCAGATCGCTTACGCCGGGACTAATGACTGGACGAGAAGGGCTCGGCGATCTACTGCTAGGGGACGAACACACTAGCTCTCTCCACCGTTCGTTCTCTGCTTGCAACGAAGCCGTTACAACCGGCTCCTTCGGGCCAACCTGGGCCATGGTGCTGTCATCCGAGTCGACACCGTCGGGCACAGAGCTAAGAGGCAGCGACGAGGAGCTGCTGCTGGCCCGCCTTGCGCGTCTTGCCACCTGGTGTCCTTCTTGCTCAAGGTATCCGCTGGATGTTGAACATGGACTTGTGGGCATTTTGCCTCCGGCGCTTCCTGTCTCCTGGCTCCATGCTGCATTTTGTAAGAACCCGAGCATACGGTGACGAGGCGGAGAAGGAGCTTACACAAAGGCTGAGAATAGGGGCTGGTTGTGAGGTCATCATGCCGGCGAGTGCCAGATGGGTGGCCCATGCTGGAACTCTCGGCGAATCTCCCCTCCTGGCTTCCCACCCTGACTCTAATATTCCCCAGTGCTGGCGAGGATTCGTGTCGGCTACGACCAGACTCTATCCTAGCATCGTACTTGTGCCCAAAAACACGGCCCCTTTGAGGAATCGCGCGCTCCTTGGCCAAGGGCCAAGGCAGTGGTTTGCCTCGGCGGGGCTTGGAATCACGGCGGGAATCGGAATCACGGCCAAGCGGCCTCTGTATATCCACCCCGGTCCAGTCGTGCATTTGCAGAATTTTTCGCCTCTTATCAGCAATGGATGGGCCGCCGCAATCTTGTCTCGCGCGTGCCGCAGCAATGAGATTGTCCGCTTCCGAAGGCTCGTGGCTGTTTTTGTCGGGGAGTTCATGCGACTGCGGTTCCTGCTGCCGCCTCAGACCGGCCGAGTTCTTGGTTCGAGGTTCGTGGCCGACATCCACCGCTGATGGCGAACGGCTTCCAACGTCGGCCGATCTCGAGGGGCTGCTGGTTCTGCGAGGACCGGCTAGCATGGCTGCCCTTGCTCTTGCAAAGTGCTGGTGTTGGCGACGAAGAAGGTCCTTTCCGCGCCCGCCACGTGTGCGACGGGCGAGGCTTCCTTCGGTCCAATTCATGGAGCTAGCAAGGGCGAGGCTAGGGCTTTAGGTGGCAGCATTGCCGGGTGATGGATGTGGTCTGAAGGAATGGCGATGGCTTCCTCACCGACTCCAGGCTAGCGGAATTCCATGGCAGTAGTGTCATTCGCTTGCGCGGCTGCACGTGGCATGGCACTGACAAAAAAAAATCAGTGAGTAGGTACCCGTGACACGGGCGGGAGACGGGCAGACAGACCTCGAGAGGGAAGCTGCGATGCCTCGCCAACCAGAGTGCAGGAGCGAGTCGCAGCTGCCAGCCTTGTCGACTGCAGGCCCGCGCCGATGCGTGTACCATCACCGCCGGGTAAATTGGGGGTATCAGGCGTAAATAGAATGCGTATGAACAAATGCGACGGAGGACACGCGCATTTACGTACCGAGCACAGCCAACCGTGTCCGATAGGATTAGGTACCCCTGAGAATCGCATCCAAGATGGCCAGCGTCAGCCAGTTCGTCCCAAGGAAGCCTCCTGCCAGGACATAAGGGGCCTCTCGAGGGGTATGTCAGCTCAACTTCATACAGTAAGGAGAGCAAAGTGGGTTCGAGAACAGATGTTCAAGCCAAAGTCGAGGATTGCGTGTACGTCAGTCCCTGGGCGCTCTGATAAGGTGCCAGGAGATCACGATCAGTGGAGCAAATCTCTCGCAGCCAATGGCAATTAGGTCATACCTTCCCAGGGAGGAGAGTAGTCTGCGCCAGAGGTACAGATTCCTGGCGACGCGAAGCACCCCCGCTCTCTTCTTCAATAACAAGACCCGGCAGGTCGGACGGAATTATTCGATTGCCACGGCCGTCTCCCCGCTCTTCGAAGGCCGGGTTCTACTCTGTACAAACGTCCAACGGACTACCTAGGCCCCACCCCTCCTGTCAAACGTTGAACGTGGAGCTTGGTGGGCTGTCTGCCATCGTACCGTATTGTATGGATGTCCTTGCCGGCCGCCGACTCCCACATCAAATCCATGGCCCCACCGAGATCGAATAGATCGCCCATGCATGCTCGCTCCCGCTACCCCTGTAGTTCTACAAATATGCTATACGTTCATGGAGGGTGAAAAAGGGGTCTGAATTCAATGAGTAGATGAGTACATGTCAGCCGATAGGTTGGCGTCTTTGCACCGGCGCTACCCACACAGGACCACGAGTAGGTCGCCGGGTCCAGCTTTACTGCACGCTGGCCCACAAAGGGTACCCGACTCCCCAAGCCTCTTCGACTCGAGGCTTATATATGCTGGGACATTTCCCGCTCCTTGAAAGACAACCACCGACTGCCAGTCTCTTACGACTGGAGGGCCCCCATCCTCCAAGCGCCGACGACCGGTATTGATATCTGCCAAGCAGGCGTTTCAGGAAGATAGGATTCGAAGGTCTCCTTCGCTGTGTGAGCAAGATAGGCCTCGGGAATCGCCTTCACCACGATGCCGCTCCCGACGGCCAGTCCCCCAGGGGTCTGAAACCCCTCCCGAGCGCAGGCTGCCGTTGTCGAGGAGTTAAAAGATACCCTCGGCACCTAGGTAGTCACTGAGAGTTACCCCATGAAAAAGCACTGGGCGTCCTTCTATCAGGAACTCGACAACGACCTCAGCAACCATTAGGATTCAGGCCCAATAGTCGAGCGCGGTGACGTGAGGGAGGACATTCTCGCTGCTTCGCTTTTGCATTTCAGACCTAAAAGGTGACTGCCCTCCATAACTCGAAAGAAGGAAAATCGGTCCAACTGTTTTGGGAGTGGCGGCTGGGGCCTCACCATTGGCTCTGGTGTCGACAAAAAGCTCGTGGGTAGTGGATCCATTGCCCAAAGCTTGCGCTAGCAGCATCCGGACAGGCAGCCCCTGGATGCATTGTAAGGGTGGGGCAACTGTCAGGACTTCGGTATCATAACAATGCATGCTTCCACGTTCTAGTATTGCAAAGGTGTCGTTCAAATTCGCAATGCTAGGAAGATAAAAAAAAAGAAAAAAGAAAAAAAAAACGATCCAAATATTGCCTTTTTTTCGTGGTAAAATCTCATTTGGATATGGAATTTTAGAAGAATTTTTATTTGGCGGGGAAAGTTATGAGAGGGGTCCCACAACTACAATCCGTGCGGGGCTGCCTGCGAGTCAAGCGGGATTGGCCGATTTGAAGGGTGCCACCTGTTGTCAAAAAAAAAAAAAAAAAATTGACAGCTTCCTCCAGAGATATTTATGGGCCCATCACCTACTTCAGCCAGCAAAACTTCTATCTCGCAGCTGAGAACTGCCCTTTTTTTAGCGCTTCTAGCAATGCTTGATACGACGTTCAACTCGTGGTCTTGACGGGCGGCAACGGATCGTCGGCAGGCTGGTTCGTAGCGCACGAGCTAGCACCTCGAGCGGCAAGTCCCAGATAGAGCTGCAGCCGCTAGCGAAGCCGACGACCAGAGAAGAAACAGGGTAACAACGACCGAGTAGGCAAAGAGGCCGACCTGGGCGTTCTCGCTCTGCTGTGCGAGTACCCATAGTAGCCGGGCGTGACTGCGTTCCATCTTGAGTTCGCCACGCAGCCGTATACCGCGGTATGTACATAGTCGCGTTCATGCAGCCACCAAACCAACAGTCCTTCTCCAATCAAATCCCGGGCGTAAGCAGCCCCGTTGCTGGAGATGGATGGGAGGGATTGTGGCAAATCCCTCAGGGTGGGGTGGGCTGACCGTCAGCCATCGCGATGGGATGCATGATATTCATTGCCTTGAGACTGGTCAAATGAGTTCCCATTGATGTGAACTGTGCGTTTATCAGCAAGATTATTTCGTATTGGTGGATTGTGTTGATGGCCCCAGTGGACACCCATTTTACCCCTGCGCTGATGGGGGGCCTCGCGAAAGAGAGGAGAAGAATCCGAGGGTGGGCTGCGAGTCGCAGCCAAGCTGGGGGAAAGGGGCTGCCAAAGGCAATGCCACATGCACGTAGGGCAGGGGAGGGAAGGCTGGCATGGGAGGAACTCTCAAATGGATCTTCCGACTTCGTCTCTGCCGTCCTGCATCTGACCGTGTACACATCTCGAGGCCTTTTATCAAATTATCGGTCTGACACCTCGCCTTTCTTCTAAAAACGGACTCGAGCTCGCCATGGGATTGACGGACCAAAGGATACCCGGTGCGCTCTGCCAGGTCGGCCGGCGGCGGTGGCCGGTCCTGGCGTTCGCCGCTTTCACCATGACCGTCGTCGTCCTCGTCTCGGTCGGCTCGTACAGGCCCGGGATCTACGACCCCGTCAGGGATGCGGCGAACAAGCTCAAGGACCACGTCCGCGGCGGCCAGGACCGGACCAAGAGCCACTATGTTGGTTCGAACAGCACCCTCGGGTTCGAGGACGCCGCCTCAAACAGAACACTCGGGCTCGAGTCGATCCAGTTCATCAACATGGACTACCGCTACGACCGCTTCGACGCCCTCGCCATCCAGTGCTACCTGTCCGACATCGAGGTGCACACCAGCCCGGGGTTTCCCAAGGACAAGGCGGGGTCTGAGATGGTCGGCTTCCCTCCGACGAGCGCGCCGGCCAGGCTCGGACCGCCCGAGGTTGCCACATGGAGGGCACATGCCACCGTTTGTCACGCCCAGTAGACTCTTCTCCCCCGCACCGCATCTTGTCACCTATCTGACGACCACCAAAGATCTGGCAGCAGATGCTCCTGAAGCGATCCCCGGCCGTCCTGATCGTCGAGTCCGACGCCGTGTGGGACACACAGATCCGGCGCATCATGGGCAACCTGAACCGACCCTTCCTCGACCTCCTCCGCGCCGACAACCCGGACAGCGACATCGCAGCCAGCCAGGACGACCCCTGGGCGGCGCGCAGCGGGCTTTGGGACGTCATCAGCGTCGGCCACTGCGGCGATCACTGGCGGGACGACACGGGGTTCCGGCTCTACGACGACGAGTTCGCCGCGCGCGGCAGCCGGGACTGGTACGGCCACGACCTGGGCGGCAAGCGGGTCGTATACCGCGCCAACGGCATGGTCTGCACGACCGGCTACATCGTGTCGCTGAAGGGCGCGGCCAAGCTGCTGGTCCGCACGGCCATGAACCTCAACGAGCCCATCGACCTGATCATGAACATGATGATCAAGTCCCACAACCTCGTCGGCTACAACGTCCAGCGTCAGCCCATCGCGCAGTGGGTCTACTCGTCGGGCTTGGGCATGGAGTCGCGCGGCGCCAACAGCGACATCCGCCCCAACGGCTCCGAGAGCAGCCAGTCCGGGGACGACGGGTCGAGGGAGAATTATCCGGAGGCGGAGAAGAAGGGGTCCGTCTGGGAGATAAAGCCGCAGTACGCCGGCGTTGATTTCCCCGACTTTGGGCTGGGTCAGGCGTGGGAAAAGGTCGCCGAGACCAAGATGAAGCTTCACTTCACCGACTAACAAGTCGGCCTCACCACCTTCGTTTCCCCTCTTGTATACCTATACCCACCTATAGTCGGAATCTGCCGTTCCTCATCTTCCTGCCTTGCTATCCTCTAATAAATGACATGCCCATCATATGTCGACTTGGCTGCATGTGCATGGCTTACCAGAAACAAGTAATAGATGAGAACGGGGGCAGGCCGAACGCTGAGGTGTGACCTCCCAATTCCACGAAGGATACTACTGCACAAGACGGCTCATGCCAGAATAGACCTCGTCGGTGATTTAGACAGTACAGAATTGCGGAGGCGAGGCTTGGTTTGGTTCTCCAAGCGACAGAGATGCCAATGGAACACGATCACGACCTTGTGTCCCCCGATATATGCGCAGCTGTACCAACATGTCATGTCTAGAAGAAACACTACGTCAGCGCCCCGCTTGCTTCTTATCCCCAGAGCACCAGCGCCGGCACCGGCCTACAAAGCAGTCATCGCTTCCTCGGCAAGCTCCTCTCGCATCAAAGACACCAAGTACATCAGCAAACCGCCTACATGCCTTCCACAACTTCTCATCAGCAGCCGATATGAGTTTCTCCGCCATCCTCGCCGGCCTCCTCATGGCCTCTGCCATCTACGCCGCCGTTGTCCGCGAGCCTGCCGTCGCCGCCGAGATGATGGAGGCCCGCGACGAGGACATCGCCACCGACGCCATCGCGGCCCGCCAGAGCTGCACGCCCGGCCGCTATCGGTGCAGCGGCCGGCGCACCGTCCAGGTGTGCAACCCGTCCCAGCGCTGGGCGCTGGGCGCTACTTGCGGCAGAAGCGTGGGCTGCTGTAGGGCGTCGGGCGGCTTAGCTAGGTGCGTCGCCTGCTAGACGCCTCAACTAGCTCGCTCTTCGTAAATGCTACAACTACCCTGGACACATAAAAACTTTTGCTCGCAGCCGTCTACAAAACCTGGGGCAAGCCCGCGTCCTCCCATCCTCCTTCATTTCGCCTCCAAACAAGACCCTGACCACACTCCTTCGCTACAATACTCGAGTGCCTCGTAGCAGCCTACCCCGGGTTTCTACCTTTTGGTCTCGTTTCCAATCAACGAAGATCCATCTCTCTATCTATCTGTACCTGCGTTGCCTGTTGCGGCTTGATGTCCGGCGGCGCACTGCCCCCGAGGTCCTCGAATCACGTTTCAAAGATAATGGCAAATTTTGTATTTTAGTGACAAGAGCTTACTGCTGGTTAAACACCCAGTCTTGTGGGGATATATGGTGATATTTCTCAGTAACACAGAAAGAGGGTGTTCGGGAACTGCCTACCAAATACAAGCAAGCATATTTCCACCAATCCAGGATCCTGTGCCCGGGAAGGTTGCCATCCCGTTCCGTGACACCTAGCTCATCCGCCGTGAAAGATGCTCGTGATATTTAACGCCCCTTTCCACGGGTGTCAACGCTTTAAGATACAACATCCATCAAATTCTGACCACCAGCAGCATCTCGGGCCTGGGTGTATTTATTTTTCAGCTATATCACAGTCTGGGGTTGTCCAGAACGACACTGTCGGTTTCCCATTATTGGCCGGCTGTATCCGGCGCTATCACGGGAGCCCGGCCTGTTTACACATTGGGTAATCACTATTGAAGAAATGGCCCTCGCCATCTAGCGCATTTGCTAGCTCGCGTTTTTGGGCAGGGGACTCACGACGAAGGCAAACTTTGCCTAGACAGCCCGGCGTTTTTCCTGGGATCACGATTGATTTTCCTTTTTCTCCTCAGAACCACCCGATAGGTCGCTTTGCGTACACCCTTCTGTGCTCGCATTTGCTGTCCTTTCTGCATGGTCATATTGCGAACTAACAGCATGTCAGACTAGGGGCAGCTCATGAACTTGGGATCGGACCTGTCGGTATCGGTAGCCTCTCGCTTGGAAGAATGCCCCGGCCCTCGACGCAGCGACACGCTCTAGTCTCCTAGCCTGTACTGTCCGTTAGCTCGGATTCAAGTCAACTAGGTAACCGATCCATGTTGTCCGTCGGGGCTGCATGCGTTATTCTATCTCACCGTTTTTGATACCCTCATTGCTGACCTGTTTGCATATAGGGCCTGGAGGGGCCAGCGCTGTGAACAGTCGTGTTTTTTTTTTTCCTGCTCCCTGTTCTTTGCCTGATAGGAAGATCTTTCGTCATCCGATGTCAGGTCGTCCCGTGTGGTATGCCGTCATAATTGCCAATAAAAGAGGGGACGATTTGGTTGAGTATAAAATCGGCTGCCGCATCATAGATTAACGCGATTTTAACAGCGAGCGCCCCAACTGCTGTCCCGGGCTCTGAGCCGGAACGGCGTCGCGACGGCACGAAACACGGGGACAAGTGGGACCGCGGGGGCAGAAAGCCAAAAAGAAAACAAACGCCACGGCCAGGCGCGGATGGAAGCGCGCAACTGGGCCAACTGTTGGGCTGCATGAGAATTTGGCCAATGGGATGGCAGGGAAATGGGCACCGCCCCTGCTCGATGGCCCCTGACATGTGTCGTTTCTGACCAGTCGGACGCGTCGACGCAGTTTGGACCGCCGCCGCCACAGCTCCGTCCAGACCGAGCGCAGCGCAATTTGAAAACAAAACAAACAAACCCCCCTTCTTCCCCCCTCCACGTCAACCGCAACAACCTGGATGGCAAGCGACGCCGTTCAAAAGGCCGTTCCTGCAGGCCTCCTTGGCTGCGGCCTGCTCTCCATACAAAACGCGACAACCCAGTTGTGGGGAGATATCGCTGCACCCCTCCTCCTGTCTGCCGGGTGGAGTGGGATGGGCGTGTTGGGCGTGTTTATTGCCTGACTGTTGCTGTTGTGTCCCTGAGCATCGCCAGCGCGTGCGCCACCGCTTTTTCAGTCGCAATCCCGCCGTGCCATGTTTGTTGTTGCAATGTGGATTCTTTTTTGAATCGCGCGCTCCATCCCTTTCCCCTGGGATACCAAGCTCACGAAAACTGTCAACACTGCCAATTGGCTGTGGTAATACTGAAAAGAAAAGCAATGGTATTTTGTGCACGAGCCCCGTCTCCCGCTTCCGTCCAGTTGTTTGGTTTCGACAGCATCAGCTAGGGGCGGATCATGATCAGTGCTTGCCAGCCCAGCCTCCCCGCAATGTTGTTTCCTGCAACCAGGTGGCCGGCAAGGCATTTGATGCGCGTTGGGACAATGACGACAAAAAATGGGGACGGGCAGCACTGGACAGCAGTTGAGTAGGTAGTACCTAGATGCTGAGAATAGGATTGCTCCTTGAACAGAGGTAGGTACCCTGCACAATAGACGCTCGCCTTATTGCCATTGTTGATAATCTGATCGGTTTGATATTGCCTGCCTCTCATCCCGGCTGGTATGGCGTCTTGAATCTGGGGCCCAAGTGAGGGTGAATTGGGACCCGCCGTGTGAGCGTGCCTGAGGGTCCTGTGTTTTGAACCGACACGCCTGCGGACGAGAATCGCGCTAGTCCGCATGGGGACTAGTCAGCCTCCCACCTTAGCGCGACCGGCTCCCAGCTCCCCAACCCCAAACCCGCCCATCGACTTCCAAGTTCCGCCTGCACCTCGACTCGCACCCCGTCAACACCATCACGCACCGTCGCCTGCTGCAAGTCCTCGCAGTACCAAACCACCTACTGACCGCCAGCATTCATATCCGCCATCCTGATTCCTTCCCGCCGACCTACCTGCAAGGTTCTCTTCGCCTCCTAGCTTTAAGCCATTCGCCGAGTTTTCTTCATCGGCTTGCGACCCACGAACCGCCCGCCAGCCCCAACCTGAACCGACGAGAGAATGCGATAGGTCCTCGCCGGTCTTGCTGCTTCGTCGACCACAACTCGGACGCGCCTCGCATCAAACCGACAGCCTGGGACACGCGCCAACTCAACTCATTCGAGAGGGCGCACCTCACGACTACCTAATTACTCACGTCCTCGAATTAAATCATTTTCGCCCTATGCTTGCAACACCTCGCAATCCCTCCAGCGACTGAAACCGGTCGACGTCTTCTTTTTCTCTCTCTCTCTCTCTACATTACGAGCCAGCCACGAATCATCTCGCTACTGGGTGGTAACCCCCATCCTTTGATAGACCTGTGCCCCGCATCCGAAGATGGGTGCCATCTCGGATGCTCTCGCCGGCAACGGCCTGGCATCGTCATCAAAACGCCCCGTCAGAGACTCGCGCAGTCCTGCCATCACGACACCCGTGAGGAGCACCACGCCGCCCCCGGCTTCAGACCGCGCCCGCTTGGAGACCAGGCATCATTTCGAACCCAGCGGCTCGCGCAGCTCGCGGGGCAGTGCACGGGCGAGCGACGTGGGCATGGGCAGGGAAAGTGGCCTGGACACAGATGCTGTGAACCATGCCCTCAGGCGGGAGATGCTGAGCAGGCAGCAGAGGGAAACCACGCCAAACGGAAGCCCGCATAGGAAACGTCAGCGGATAAATGGTGACAGGTGAGACTCTCATGTCCAGCCCGGGACGCTTTGGTGCCACCCAGGCGGAACGGATCGGGGCACTCGGCCATGCTCACATGTTTTACCTTTTTCAGATTTATCCCGACCCGGTCAGGCCAGGACTTGCAGGCCGGATTCAGTCTGTTGCACGAAGATGGCTCCCCAGCGACCCCATCCAAACAGAAGAAGCGCACACCCCACGGCGAGCTTCATTTCCAGAAGAGTAGGCAAACCTTCGAAACACCCTTTTGCCCCAGGTTGCCCTGGCTGTGGCACGGTTGCTAACTTTCAACCTTAGCCGAAGAGGCAAACCGCACCTTCTCGACCTTGTTGCGAGCCGAGCTCTTTGAGAACTCGATCCCGCAAGCAGCACCCGCGCCAATAGACCACACCATTCCATCATCGAGGGGGTCCAATGTGCACGATGGCACCAGAGCACAAACGCCTCCCCACAACCCTCCGCCATCACTCCCTACCTCATTAACTCCGTCGACCCCCCACAAGAACCTGTTCTCGTACATGTCTCCGCGCCACAGCAGTATCGGCGGGCATCCGACGCCATCGCGGACGCCACAGAGCCGGCATGGCCCCAACCTGGACACCAGGTCTGAAATTTACAGCCTCTCTCCCGTTCGGTTTGGCAGCCAGCAGATGCTCTTAAGCCCCCGTCGGCAACCAAGAGCCGTCAGCAAGGTGCCTTATAAAGTGCTGGACGCGCCAGAACTAGCCGATGATTTCTATTTGAACCTTGTCGACTGGGGAAGTGCCAACGTGCTTGGGGTCGGCCTCGGCTCTAGCGTCTACATGTGGAACGCCCAAACAAGTCGCGTCAACAAGCTGTGCACCCTGGAGGACGACACAGTGACTAGTGTATCCTGGATCCAGAAGGGCACGCACATCGCCATCGGCACCGGCAAGGGCCTGGTGCAAATATGGGACGCTGAGAAGACCCGGCGGTTGAGGACGATGACCGGACACACCGCTAGGGTCGGCTCTCTGGCCTGGAACACACACATCCTGACCTCGGGCTCTCGCGATCGCCTCATCTACCACCGCGACGTCAGGGCGCCCGACCAGTGGCTCCGGAAACTCGTCGGTCACAAGCAAGAAGTCTGTGGTCTCAAGTGGAACTGCGAAGACGGGCAGTTGGCGAGCGGAGGTAACGACAACAAGCTGATGGTATGGGATAAGCTCTCGGACACGCCGCTCTGGAAGTTTTCAGACCATACTGCCGCAGTCAAGGCGATGGCTTGGTCTCCCCACCAGCGGGGGCTGCTGGCATCTGGCGGCGGCACCGCCGACCGGCGCATTATCTTTCACGACACTTTGCGAGGCACCGTCATCAACGAGATCGACACGGGAAGCCAGGTGTGCAATCTGGCCTGGTCCAAGAACTCGAACGAAATCGTGTCGACGCACGGCTATTCCCAGAACCAAATCGTGGTTTGGAAGTATCCCTCGATGACCCAAGTCGCTAGTCTGACGGGTCACACCTATCGAGTTCTCTATCTGGCCATGAGCCCGGACGGACGGACCGTCGTCACTGGTGCCGGCGACGAAACCTTGCGGTTCTGGAACGTCTTCGGCCGACGGCCCGGGGCCCGCGAAGATGGCGAAAGCGGAGGTCGGCTATCTGACTGGGGCGTCATTCGGTGATAAGCCAACAGCGACGGAGATGATGAGTGCCTGGCACCCGTCGATTCGGCCCTGCCTTGTTTGTGCTCTCGAGTGACCGCGGTCACCAACACTCCACTTTTGCCCAGCACGTTCTAGGCTGCGTGCACCCACCTTCTCACCTCTCCAGATGAGGACATAGCATCGTCTCGGAGGCGGGAGAATCACGTCGAAGTTTCTTTTATTTGATATGGGTGTGATTCCCTCCACATCTCTTCGCTTTTCATAGCTTTCTCTTGCATTGCACCGGTGTTATCATCTTTCAGCCTTGACTTTTATCCCTGGGCCCTTGAGTCGGGATTGGGCAGCAAAGCTATTATCATGTTGGCTGGCTGGCTGGCTGGTTGGAGTGCAAGGCGTCGGGTGCTCCTGGCGCACATAGTATTCTTATGATAGGGCCGGCAGGTTATGTTTGTGAAGTCTTGGATATTACGGTCCTAAGAATAGCGATGGCGGGGTTTAACGGCCAGTCGGGATGGAAGGACATGACCGGACACATGTAATCGACGCAGCCCAGGCTCCCTAGCGGAAACGAATGCATTGCAACTTTCCGTGCATTTTGTTGTGCGGACTGTATTGCGACTTATAATGAGGACTGACAGAAGTGGATAGGTAGTGCCTTTCGTACACGAAGGAGCAGAAAAAAGTCTGGCTCCTTTTTGCCAGTCATCTACCAACCATTTCCGAAGAATCCCAGAGGCTTCCTCCCCATAATTTCTAATGCTTTGGTTCTACCAGGCCAGAACAATCGTTGTGACTGTCGCGTGGAAATAAGCACCAACCCTTCTCGGCCATGACCCCAGGCACTTGTAGTGCAAGAGAGTGGCTTTATTTTCCGGTAGGCTTGTAACAGAAGAAGTTCGTCCGGTCCGGTCTTTTACCGGAGAGACAATCACATCATCCTCGCCCCACCATGCGAAGTAGGGCCAAAGGTGAACTAAAAAAAAAACACGAAAGCAAAAGACAAATCGCTCCGTTCGGCAGGCCGCTCAAGGAACTTGGAGACAAAGGCCTGGGGGATGCCTGCCGCTTCTAGAGACCGAGGGGAGGGAGAGCAGCAACTCCCCGTAGTCCACTTCTTTCACCGTCTCGCACAACGGCGGCATGTCCATGGAGAAACCGTGTAGATAGCAAGGTTAGGGCGCGACTCTCGCGTAGTACAAACACCATCTGTTCTGATTTTCGAAGGATTGGATTAAACCTTCAGCTATTCCAGGCTCACAGGCGCCTGCATATCTACGCAGAGCAGGGCATGTGACGCTGTCAGCAAGTCACTTATGTTCGAGATAAACGGAGTTTATGCGAATACAAATGTACCTGGGTAGTAAGCATCCAAGGCAAGACACTTGGGGTATATTGACGAGAGAGAGAAACACGGGAATCCCAATCCCGCTGAGCAACCAAATGAAGGTGATAAGGGACATCAAGGGTAAACTGGGGGCAGCTGTACACCCACCGCCGTCACCACTCCGGCGTACCATGAAATCCATTGCAAGCGCGCACTGTGCAAAGGACCATAAACACGATGATGTTCGGATGATAAGCAAAGGTAACACGGAAACAGAACCTAACGCTCAAAAAGAACATATTGGTATCGAATATAGAAATCAAACAGCAAACAAACAGGCCATCTCCTTCATTGTTTCCGTTCCCTGGCGACGTCCCTAGCCCCACTGTCGACACCCGTCGCAGATATCTCGTTCTCGCCGCTGAGCAGAGGGATGACGTTGATGGCGTCGTTGATGGCCTTCTTAGCGCCGCCCCCCGAGGGCGTGGCCGACTCGAACTCGGCGTCGTCGGCGTCGCCGCCGATGCTGCCAGAGCCGTCATGGACGGGCCCCAGGGGCGGGCTGGCCAGGGACTCGGAGTGGCTCTGCCACTTTGAGACCTCGGCCTTCATGGCCTCGAGCTCCTTCTGAAAGCGCTTGCCAAAGACGTCGATGTAGTAGGTGGCGCCGTTGTGGACGCTCCAGGCGAAGACGACGAGGAGGAAGCCGGCCGAGGCCCACCGGCTGTAGAACCATATGGGGCAGGGCAGCATGGTCAGGACGGCGTACGAGTACTGGATCAGCATGAAGGCGGCCTCCTGCAGCGCGTCGGGCAGGGCCAGCACGATGCGGCCGATCCAGGTCTTGGAGTAAGACTTGCGCAGCCACGTGAAGGAGGTGGGGCGGCCGGCGGCGATCTTGTCGCGGCGACGGACCGTGATGAAGAAGTAGTACGACAGCTGCCAGAAGGCGTAGGGGATCGTGGACCAGGCCAGCATGGAGATGACGTTGGCGTAGGCGGTCGGGGAGCCCTTGGGCGAGTACTTGACCCGGTAGATGGCCGGAAATCTCGTCTCCTGGTAGGCCCTGTCGACCAGGTGAACGATGCAGTGCAGCGTGGCGCAGGGCATGATGTGGATGAAGAGCGACGTGACCTTGTCGAAGCTGTGGAAGACGAGCGAGTTGCGCCACATGACGATGGCCACGGCGTTGTTCCCAAAGGCCAGGCAGTAGACGGCCGTGAATAGGCGCTTGGAGCGCGGGAAGACCCAGATGCTCAGGAGCAGCAGGAAGTTGACAAAGTAGCAGAGGTCGGCGAGGAAGTAGTGGTAACCGCGGCGATGGTAGGTGACGAAGCGGATGGGCAGGAAGTATAGCACCTGGGCCGTGTACCACAGCGGCATCCACTCGGGGAAGCCGCCGATGAGGTAGCCGCTGATGAAGATGTTCATGACGCCGCAGATGAACGAGACCTTTTCGCGCAACGTCACGGCCTTTGTATCGTTCCACTGGCGGCCTAGCTTCTCGACACTCGTGCGCATGCGCTTGCGGTACCGCTCTAGCTGCTCGTCGGCCGACGGCACGCGCTGGCGCCACTCCTCCACCATGCGCTCGCGCGCCACCTGTCCCCTCGCGCGGAGGGCCTGCCGCGACTTGGAGATGCCCTTCTGGATCTTGCCCAGCTGCAGCTCGAGCTGCTGCGGGAACGCGAAGTTGTCGAGCAGGTCGAGCACGGTCATGCGGTCGAGTGGCGGCAGCGCCTCCCAGTCCTCGTGGTACGAACTGCTGCCCGAGAAGGATGGGTTGCGCGACAGGCGTGGGCTCTTGGGCGTTGTCGCCCCGAGCGTCGGGGTCTCGGGGAGCATTGGGGCGGCGTTGCTCTCGGCGCGCTCGCGCGGCGAGGACGACCCTTGCGACGTGGCGCCTTCGTCCGGCGTCATTATGTGCTCGCTGTCGGTCAAAGTACTGGTCGATTTGGATTTGGGGATCGGTGCCGGCTTCGGATCTGGTTCTGACATCTTGATGGGCTGTGGACTGGAGTCTTGTGCTGGACTGCCGCGAAGTGCCTGGTTAGCTTGGGACAACCAAAGTAGCGATGGCGGATGAAAGAAGTACGGGAAGACCTGGCCCAAATGCTATACAAGCCAAGGTGTTTTGTTTTGGATGGCTGTTAATTATAGGCACCTACCAGGCAGAAATGGGCACCTCGATGGCACAAAGGAGCGGGGAACGACGCGAGCGTCTGGGCTCACAAAGAGAGCTCCTTTGAAACGAAGCTGGCAGTCGAGCCCTTTATTGGGAATAACCGAGAGATGTCCAGGGCGTCCGTCGTATAATATCAGCTTAGGTTTGTGAGATGATTCGAGGTCGGAAGGTGGGGGTGCAGCCGGAGATCGGTGTGCCAGGTGACAACCAGTATCGAGAAGAGTTGCGGTATCGAAGTCGTTGACGGCGAGCGCGAATTCACGGGAGCACAGCCTTGTCGTGCCAGCGCGCGGAGCTATCGGGTAGGAGACCAGGGAAGCTAAAAGGCCAGGTGACGCAAAAGAGTTCGGACACACACTTCTGGCTTGTCACAAGGCCCTCGTCTTGCCTTGGGCGGTGTTGACGTTCATATGCAAGTGCTAGTGCGATTCAGGCGACCCTAGCCCTTCTCCTTAGGACGTGTCGCTGGGCCGCACTCTGGTTGGACGAGCCGCCTGAGCCAGCAGAGTCATTCGCCAGATCACCTCACCCCTCTGTTTACCCATTGGTAACTTTATCTTCACACATGCTCCCAAACCCGGGTTTTGCGCACCTCTGCCTAGAATGGGCGGGATGCTCCAGTTCCCTAAAGATCCCTCCAACAGGCTGGAAACACAAGCTCCAAAGGAGCACAGCTTGAGCACAGCTTGAAGTGCTGAAGCTGGAGGGATCCCCTTTCGATCAACATGCACATCCTGACCGCGGCCCCACAAATGACATATTGCGCCCACTTTATCCGGCCGTTCTCCACGACAAGCATGTTTTGAGATGGTTTCTGTGCAGACATGTGCCCTGTTAGTGCCTGCCCCACGAATGTGTGGCTTGGATGCCAATTAGCGGTCCACCAGCCACAGCTGATTGTAGCCACACCTGCCAAGCCGGGGCCACCCACGCTGCCAGTGGGCTGCCCGTGGGCATGGGTGCTGTTCCCCTCCAACTAAATCCGATCACGACATGGCGTCGCGTAACTTCTGGGCCCTTGATCGCGCTCCTCCAAAAGTGAAATGCGACGCGGCGGGTCTTGACCACTCCGCCGCCCAACCCTCAAGTCTAACGTGATCGCCTCTGTCCAAGACTCTACGTGCATCATCTCAAAGCGCTTTATGCGCAGATAGTCCAGATACCCCTTCTACTCGGCACCTGCACGTCGTCGTCGCGTCCGGCGCGACCAGAATCTGCAAGATGGGGAAGCTACTTCGGTTGGAGCTCTCCAGTAGGCCGGCCCCCTCGCCTTCCCGACTCTACTCTCGACCGTCGAACTGCATGCGCTGACCTGGCGCAACAGACTTCAAGTCCTACAAGGGCCACCACACACTCCTTTTTAGTGATTCGTACTTCACATCTATCATCGGGCCCAATGGCTCCGGCAAGTCCAACTCGTAAGGCGCCAGCTTTCGACACCCCCCTCTCATACCCTGCCTCGCATCATGCTGCGACATTGCGGTGCTGACGCGACTCTAGGATGGACGCCATCTCCTTCGTCCTCGGCATCAAATCGAGCCACCTGCGGTCAACCCACCTGAAGGACCTCGTCTACCGTGGCCGTGTCATGAAGACGTCCAAGATCAATGAGGACGGCTCCGCAGAGGCTCCGGAGACCAACGGCCACTCCAGCGGCGCGCAGAACGGCGGTGAAGAGTCCTCGCGGGCGTCACGAGGCGACCCAAAAACGGCGTGGGTCATGGCCGTCTACGAGGACGACGCCGGCGACGAACAGAGGTGGAAACGATCCATCACCAACCAGGGAACCAGCGAGTACCGCATCAACGACCGCGTCGTCACCTCCCAGGCGTACAACCAGGCCCTCGAGGACGAGAACATCTTGATCAAGGCCCGCAACTTTCTCGTCTTCCAGGGTGACGTCGAGGCTATTGCTGCCCAGTCGCCCCAAGACCTCACCCGTCTCATCGAGCAGATCTCTGGCAGTCTCGAGTACAAGGCCGAGTACGAGAAGCTCAAAGCGGAGCTGGAGCAGGCTTCGGAGAACCAGGCGTTCATGCTGCATCGGAGGCGGGGCATCAACTCGGAGATAAAACAGTACCAGGAGCAGAAAAGGGAGGCCGAGGAATTCCAAAAGAAGACCGACGAACGGGACGATGCCATAGTGATGCAAATCCTCTGGAGGCTATACCACTACCAGCGTGTCATGGACGAGTCGAATGACAAGATCCAGGAACACCACGAGGACCTCAAGGAATTCCGACGCAATGTGGATACCTTCCAAAAACAGCTGGATGCCGCCGTGAAGGACCAGGCGGCCGTTGGTCGCAAGGTGGGAAAGGTCGAGAGGGCAATCAAGGAGAAGGAGAAGCAGATCGAGGACGAGGAGAATAGCCTCATCCCGATTCAGACAAAAGTTCGCGAGAGCGTCAACAGCGCCGAAGTTCGGAATAAACACCTCGAGAACCTGACCAAGGTGCGCGACGAGCAGGCTGAGGCCGTCCAGAGGCACACCAAGGAGCTGGCCAGGGTGGAGAAGGACGAGAAGCTTTTCGAGGCGCAATGGAAGGAGAAGCTCAAGCACCAGGGCAAGGAACTGAGCGAGGCTGACCGGAAAGAATACGACAAACTACGGCGTCAGGCGGACGCCAAGGTTGCCGACAACAAGGCCAAGATGGACCAGCTGGCCAGACAACTCAAAAGCGACGAGGTGACTTTCAACAGCCTCCAGAGCAAAGTCGACGTCGCAAGCTCGGCGGTGGAGAAGCTGCAGGCCGAGGTGGAATCCATCGAGAAGACGGAGGAATCGCTACAGATCTCGGAGCGTGAGCGGGCCGCCGAAATCGAAGAGAAGAAGAAGGCCTTCAACACTTCGCAATCGGAGAAGACGAGGATCCGGCAGTCGCGCACCGAGATCGAGGAGAAGCTCCAGCAGGCTGCGGCGAAGCTCTCGGAGGCGACGGCGGGCAGGCACCAGAGTGCCAAGGAGAGGGATCGGAAGGAGACCCTGGCCAAGCTAAAGCAGCTCTACCCGGGCGTGAAGGGCCGGGTCGGCGAGCTCTGCAAGCCCAAGCAGAAGAAATACACCGAGGCTGTCGACACGGCCCTGGGTCATGACTTCGACACCATTGTGGTCGAAACCAACAAGGTGGTTGACGAATGTCTGGACTATCTCAAGAAGCAACGGCTGCCCCGCATGCACTTCATCCCCCTGGACAACATCAAGGCAAACACTCCCTTCTCGGCTCTCAAGGGCAAGCCCGGCGTTCGTCTGGTGATCGACACCATCGATTTCGACCCGTCCGTCGAGCGTGCCATGGCGTACGCCTGTGGCAGCTCCATCGTGTGCGACACCTTCGACATCGCCAAGACGATCTGCTATGACGAGAAGTTCGCTGTCAAAGCCGTGACTCTGGACGGCAAGCTCATCCACAAGGGCGGTCTGATGACGGGCGGTCGCTCGCATGATCACAACAAGGGGGGCAGGCGCCGGTTCGACGAGCAAGACGTTCAACACCTTCAAGAGATGGTCCGGGAGTTTCAGAACCAACTCGAGGAGCTGCGGCGTAGGGACTCGGAGCTGCGCGATACCGACTACATCAGGGAAGAACTCTCCATGCTCGAGCGGGCTCTCAAGAACGATCGAGCAGAGCTTAAGGCGCTCCGCAAAAATCTGCAGAGCAAGCGTGGTGAGTTGGACAACGCCGAGACTGAGTATGGAAAATGGCAGTCCAAGTTCGAGGAAAAGTCGGGTGAACTGGAGCAATCGCGACAGAAACTCGCACAGTTCAAAGACGCCATAGCCACTGTCGAAGACGCCATCTTTGGCAGCTTTTGCCAGAGGCTCGGGTACGCAGATATCCGCGAGTACGAGGTGCAGAAGGGCAGCCTCGAGTCTCAGGCCGCGGCAGAACGGAACAAGTTCGAGATCCAGAAACAGCGGGTGACGTCTGCCCTCAGCTTTGAGACGAACCGACTGGGCAACACGGAGAAGAGGTTGCGCGACTTGCAAGAGACCCTTGAGCGCCTCCAGGGAGATATCGAGAATTACAGGCAGCAGGAGGCAGCCGTGAACGAGAACCTGGAAACGCTGCGTGACGAGCTGACTGCCCTGCAGGAGACCCTCGAAGAGGTCAAGGAGGACCACCAGCGCAAGGTCTCCAAGGTCCAAGAAGCGAGGGCCGAGGTGCAGAGCAGGAGTAAAGAAATTGACGCGAGGCAAAAGGAGATTGACGCTCTGGAGACGGAGGTTCAGAAGAACAGTGCGCTCAAGTTCTCGCTCTTGCGCAAGTGCAAGATCGAGCAGGTCCAGATACCGTTGAAGCACGGCTCGCTTGACGATCTGCCCAACGAGGACAATCTTTTGAACCCGGATGCCGACGCCATGGACGTGGATGAAGGTGACGATGGCATGATGGAGGCCGCCATGGACGATCATGGAATCGAGGTTAACTACAAGGGTCTGCCTGAGGCATACAAGCGCGTGAGTGCCCTCTTATTCAACTTTGAGGTGACACGTACCAAGCTGACAACGACCATGAACAGTCTGACGATGACGGTGTAGAAGAGGCGCTCGAGCGTAAGATCTCGGACCTCAACTCCGAACTCGAGAAGTTGAACCCCAACATGCGCGCCGTCGAGCGACTCGAGACGGTCGAGACTCGGCTTAAACAGGTCGAACAGGAGTTCCAGAAATCCAAGGTCGCCTGGAATGCTGCACAGGACGCGTTCAACGACGTCAAGGCCAAGCGGTTTGAGCTGTTCGATAAGGCGTTCAAGCACATCCAACAGCAGATCACACACGTATACAAGGAGCTTACCCGATCCGAGGCCTACCCCATTGGTGGCCAGGCCTATCTCGACATGGAGGAGGATACCGAGACGCCATACCTGTCTGGCATCAAGTATCACGCCATGCCGCCGCTGAAGCGTTTCAGAGACATGGACCATTTATCCGGCGGCGAGAAGACCATGGCCGCCATGGCGCTGCTTTTCGCAATCCACAGCTACCAGCCGAGTCCTTTCTTCGTCCTCGACGAGGTCGACGCCGCTCTGGACAACGCCAACGTCGACAAGATCAAGAAGTACATCCGCGAGCACGCCGGGCCAGGCATGCAGTTTATCGTCATTTCCCTAAAGCCCGGACTGTTCCAGGACAGCGAGAGTCTCGTCGGCGTCTATCGAGACCAGGAGGTGAACAGCTCACGGACTCTGACTCTTGATGTGAGCTTGCCCCCTTTTCTCCACGACTTTTTCGCAATTGCTAACCGTGGCAATCTCTAGCTTCGCAAATATCAATGATTCTTGGAGGCATGTCAATGTATTTTGGGATTTCTTGATTCGGGGTGGCTCCGGAGTTCTTATGGGGCCTGGCTATTCTTATTTGTTTATCATGCACAACTACTGCTAGTGAGGCATGTCTACTCAGTCTTGCGGTGATTACTACGGAGGTTCGGTCAAATTTTCTTCCGCAGACAATGTTTATACCTCGGACAGTTCCAAGTGATAGATGTTGCTGGTTGGCCCACGTGATATTCACGTGCTTGACAATCCATGGGTGGCTTGGCCAATGTGGCGCGCTCCAACCAGCTTACGTTATGGCTGTCCTGGAAGAGGCAACCCCCACCGGCGCACTTGCCCTGAGCCGAAATCCCACACGAATTTTAATTCATCCGCGCCGGGCTTGGACTTTCTGAAAACGGCGACAACCTTCACCTTCGAACTTCCAGCAAGCCTCTGTCACCAACCGAACAGCCGTCAAAATGCGTACGTGAGGATTCATCTGGATGCTTTGGGGCTCTCTCGCTAATTCCATACCTCTCCAGCTCCCAAGTTCGACCCCAATGAGGTTAAGGTGATGTACGACAGCACCGACCCTTCACGATATTCTCCGGCGAGCGGGGGCGGCGCGACATTGAGCGGGCGCATAGCGATGATGGCGAATCGGGCTGACGGCGAATCCGAAATACAGCACCCTCCGCGCCACCGGCGGTGAGGTCGGCGCCTCGTCGGCGCTGGCTCCTAAGATCGGTCCTCTGGGTCTGTCACCCAAGAAGGTCGGAGAAGATATCGCCAAGGCGACCGGCGACTGGGTACGAACGACGCCCCCTCCGTTCTCCTTGCGTGCATGCGCCGGCCCCCTTGGGGAGGAGGCCTGTGCCTTTTCGCTCCGACTGGAATAAACACTTACCAAGGATCCGTTTTTTTTTTCTTGCACCGAGTACAGAAGGGTCTCCGCGTCACCGTCAAGCTCACGATCCAGAACCGCCAAGCCGCCGTCTCGGTCGTCCCAACCGCATCGTCCCTGATCATCAAGGCGCTGAAGGAGCCGCCGCGGGACCGGAAAAAGGAGAAGAACATCAAGCACAACAAGTCCATCACGATCGACGAGGTCATCGAGATCGCAAGGACGATGAAGTTCAAGTCGTACGCCAAGGATCTGAAGGGTTGCGTCAAGGAGATTCTGGGCACTGCGTTCAGCGTCGGCTGCCAGGTTGACGGCAAGAGCCCGCGCGAAATCACCGAGGCCATTGATGCTGGAGAGATTGATAGTAAGTTGGACACTCGACGCAGTCTGGGGATACATGTGCTTCTTTGCGGGTCCATCTCAAGGCCATGTGGGCACTCCTGCTAACCACGGACGCCGCCTCGCACCCACAGTCCCGGAGGAGTAAGCGAAACGAACAAGGACGATTCGGGGATTTTTTCTTTGGGGCATGTGAATTGGAGTTCAGGCTTGCTTTGAAAACTGGTAGGCTTGCCCAGCCATGGAATTTACAAAACGGAAAGGTTATGGCATCGTGGTGTTCACACGTAAAAACATGTTCACGAAGTGAATGAAGCAAGAGGCGGATGGGCGGCGCCAGCCAGCACGTAAAAGTGACCTGGTTCGACGATCCCTCCATCCGCCCCGCGTCCTACTATTCACTCCTACGACCGGCACGGAGGTACAATACTCTCCAGCCACCTGGCCTACACTCTGAGATAACAAAGCTCCCCGTTTGCTGTCTCAATTTTGGTGCCGAGGAAGATTGATGGTCATCGGCTCACTACTCACCGCGGCCTCCTGCAACAGGTGGAAGCAGCGGTCCATCATTTGAAGCCGACATGCCTTCCGGGCTGCTGCCGGATTTGCGGCTCGTTACTTTGAGACTGATAGGAGCGGTTCTTTTGTCTTGGCTGGAAATCCGGGATCGGCAAAGATGGCACAGTGCCACGAATATTCGCTCAATCCTCTTCGGATGGGGCGGGTGTTCTGAAGGATCCCTTGCCATGCGTGCGTGGCGGAAGTGGTACGGTATGTACTTTTGCAGCAGGAAGACGACAGGAGCCCGGAGGAGCGTTTTGAGTCTGCGTGAAGTACCGGTACGAACGGGCAGTACATCCTGATCGGCGGCCACGTTGGCCCAGGCTACGGTAAAGCTACGATGCCATGGATGTCAGTGGGCAATCGAATGCAGATCCGAGACTGGGTCCGGGATCCAAGAAAAAAACATGCGGGGTGAGCAGGCGTGTTTCAGGGCGATATCGAGACCTTGATGTCGCCCGGTTATTGCCTGAAATCACTGGAGCCGACTCCCTGCGCTTATCCCCTATTTTTTTTTCTTCTTTTCTTTCATCAAATTGGCCTTTTGTTGCCACGAGGCATGAGCATACATAGATTCTTCTACCTCGTGGCAGCGTTGGGCTCCGATAGGTTCTTGCTTTTCTCGTTTTTTCTTTTATTTTTTATTTTTTTTTGTTTATTTCTATTTATTTATTTAACTATGTATTATTTATTTATTTACCCGTGTACATTGCCTGGGCCTTGTTTTCTGCGCTGCGTTTCTGCATAAACAACACGTCATCCGGATCGACAGCCATTGAACTTGGGACGACCAGCCGCCGACATGCGTGCCCCTGAGTGGAAAGTAAGAGAGAGGCATGGGAAGCTAATAAATGAGCCGGCATGCGTCCGGTCTTTTGTGTCATCGTCTACCAACCGTGGTCCAGGAAAGCTAGCCGGATGGAATGTGGGACAAGAAAAAACATGGCACTACATATAGTATGATATGCAATCATGATCTGGTGCCCTCCAGGCACGGTGTGATTTGTTACCATCCCGTCAACGGCGCCGCCTC
The DNA here is from genome assembly GCA_003049425.1 of Magnaporthiopsis incrustans. Lineage (NCBI taxonomy): Eukaryota > Fungi > Ascomycota > Sordariomycetes > Magnaporthales > Magnaporthaceae > Magnaporthiopsis > Magnaporthiopsis incrustans. Next base: position 57,181 of record PYSR01000145.1, on the reverse strand, counting down.
TCACCACCCCCATCCACCCATCCGCCGCCAGCTGACGTTATCGGCGAGGTGAGTCTTCCCGTGCGTGAGCCCGGTGGGAACGGGTGGACACGTATGTATGTGTGTGTGCCACAAACCGGTTGGCATGAATGCATCTTCCCGCTCTGCTCGCCCCCAACCTGCGGGCCGCACGTGCTGTTTTTGATTTTGGAAATCAGAAGAGACGCGGGATTGAAGGGAGACAAAACGAAGAGTTATTACGGGGGCGGGCAAGGTCTTCCCGGCAGGCATACGTCCGAAGCGCCGGTGTCTGCTCAACTCAAGGGATGGACCCCGGCTCAGCGTAAATTATACGGTTTTTATACCGTGTTTGATGATGCACGGAGCCTCGGGGCCGTTGTCCCCACGCAGGTGAGCCATCCACCGACCTACACTTACACAACCGCGGGAGCGGCATATGTGCGGTACGAAGGAGAACATGGTGCTTAGGAGGCCTCGCCATTCCTCCGGATCCCTTGCGTCTGAGAGGATTTGGATACGTAGCGGCCGCCCCCATCCCAGCCATGGCACACAGTTTTCGGACCAGGAGGGCAGAAGAAAGTGTGGCAGTTGGATGCCTTATTTTTAATACCCATCAACCTTGGCGAGGATAAACGGTAGGCGAAGGGCCGCCAAGCGGTTGCAGCAGGTGTGGACGGGAGGGAACCATGAGTGTGTAGTGGCCGTGGGCAGCGGGCGGCGGCCCTGTTGCAGCCACACCAAATTAATCTGGGTTGATATCGTGGTTGCATCTCTGATTGTATCGTTCATTGCTGCGGTTCCCTCGCCGCGTTTCTTTACCCGTCTGCGTTTTGTTTTTCTTGGATCGCATACTAACGTAATAGTACCTCAAGGTTTTGCTCGCTGCATCACGTCGAACCCTCACATTTCGATCAACCGCAAAAATGCAACCTAGCGATATCAACTCGGCAGGGGTGAGCCAAATCAAGTATGACCCCGCCGCACACCACCATCACAATCACAGCCCAGGGTGCGCGTTTCCAATATCCCGCATAGAGGGTCTCTTTTACTGCCGTACGTTTGGGGAGCAATACATTCAGTACCAGCTGCGGCCGGCTAGGATGGCGAGTGACGATTGGCGGCTTTTAATCGAGTGGACGGTAGGCAGCCACCAAGGGAGCTGAGGGAGGGTGGGCTTGGGGGCCAAGTTGAGACACGGGCTGACATGGCAACCCATCCAGTCCGGTTCTGGACCCGTCCCTGCCCGGTTCCTCGTCTTACCTCTTGCGTGTCGATCATCTCTTGTCCACCACCCAAAAGGGCACCATCCCCGTTTCCCTTGCTTTCTTGCTCCCGTGCGTAAGACATGTGTGCGTTGGTGGCAGAGGGGCGAATTGATGAGGTTTGATAGACTCTGTGACCGGGCGAGCGGGGGAGATTAGGGCTGGACTCCCTACATGGCGTGGCGTTGGCCGTGTCGACCAGGCGTGTTTGATGTTGCCGCGACATATCCTGTTGATGCAAGGGAGAGTAGAAAGGACGCACATACACACACATACACACGCATAGCCATGCACTCCCCGGCAGCAGCGTCAGCCAACCAGCAGCCGGAGGGTTGAGCCTTTTAGATTCATTCGCTGGGTTCGCTCGCCCGATCTATGCGCCGTTTGACAGCCAGTGACTGGAATGACGGTCAAGAGGTCCGGTCAGCAAGCCCTGCCACGCAATCAAAAAGGCCCATGTGTGTGTGTGCTCCACGCGGCTGCAGCGAAGGTTCAACCGAGTGTTGGGCGAGGGAGGGCAGGACGGGCGGATTACCGGTGCTTGGCGTGCATATCACAGCGACACTATTCCTGCAGGCGCCCACCACCTTTGACCACGGGTCGTCTGCCCCAGCGCCTCAGCTGCGCCGCAGCTGCAGTCTTCCATGCCCCAGCCGGCTTCAGTGCCAGCTTTCGTGCCAGTTGGAGCGCTGCCCTGGCCAATCGCCTGCCCGACGGCCCCCAGCCCACCGCTAGTCACAGCAGAGTTCCCTGTCAACGGGCCCTGCACTCCCCTCCCTCCCCCTGGGCCCTGGTCCCTGGCCAAACCCAATCACCCACCCACTTGCACTCGTCCACCCGCCCGCTTTGCACCGGCGGCACACCTTGCTGGGGCTTGTCCTCTGGCGGTGCGTCGCTGCAACGCCGGCACCCATAGTGGTGGGGAGCGCCAGCCTTTCAAAACCCACTTCCAGTTAATTACCACCGCCTGCCGCCCGCAACCGCAAACCTCCATCAAATACGATCCACATCCGGTTCGTGGGCCTCTTCTTTTCCACCTCATTCTGCCATCCCCGCCATCGACGACTCGACGGCGCGCGTGAAAGGACGAAGACGACAAACAAAAGTAAAATTTACAGTAAAAAATTGAAGGCGCCGCATCCCTGCCGAGCCCCTGCCCGCCTTTTCCCGCGAGGGGGCCCTGGATGGACCCAGCATACGCAACGGCCAAGTCCAAGCAGCAACGCCGTCTAGGCCGCCGCCGCCGCCGCCGTCCGAGGCCATTGGAGCCTGAACCAACGGCAAGCAACCGCGAACGAGGCGCAGGATCCGGCGTGCGCCCCTAACGAAACGGTACCGCGGGTGGCTTTGGTCGCCCTCGCACCGGCTCCCGACGGCTGGGTCGAATTCAATAACCGTGATTCTCGTCGCCTGCCTCCTCCGCCCACAAGCACATCACGGCCTTCTGCCTCAGTGACGACCCCACGACTCTCCCGGTCTGTGGTAGCCGGGCCCTCTGGAACGCACCTGCTCCTCTTCGGCGCCGGCTTCGTCCCGCCGCTGCGAAGCCCAAATGATCACTAGATAGGCCCCCTCGGCCTTGCTTTCACCAGCAGGCACCGACACTCTCTAAGCCACCGGGCTCGGTCCTAGCCCGTCCGCCTGCCCTCTCGACGACCCCTCTTGTCGTTTTGCCCGCCGGCCACATTCCCCGCCCTGGCACTGACCCGTGATTCCATCCTGTTTCTTTTTTTTTTTTTTTTTTTTTTTTTTTTTTTCCTTTTTGTTTTGATTTCAGCCATAAGATACCCATTCCCCGATGCTGCCCTTGATGCAGATGCACCCAATGGTGCCCACGCCTCCTCACTTCGAGCACCTCGTCCCCGTCTCGAACCACATAAAGCCCGAATATCTGGCCCTGTGTCAACAGCCTCGCCAACCGAGGCCATCGAACCCCTACGCGAATCCGAATGTCGGCTCCAGGCCGTTCCCGATCCGGAGCTCGCAGCCCGCTCAGCCATCGCAGCAACAGCAACAGCAGCAGCCGCAGCAGCAACAGTCCTCGTATCGCGCGCCCGGCGCATCGTCGTTCGCTCAAAGCCACCTCCAGGTGCAACCAGATCACAGCCAGCACCAGCTGCGGCGAAAGACGCCCAACGGGACCATCGACGCCGGCTACGATGGCTCGCCCGCCGGTCTGGCCATCGGGCCCCCGCAGAAGCAGCTGATCATCCCGGCTTCTCCCAAGATCTTCCCGACCGCCTTTGGACACACCAATCCTCAACTGGCCGACGCATTCAGCGGGCAGTTGCACCTTTCCAACAACATCTGGCAATACCCGCATACAGCGCAGCAGATAGGTGGGGGATATGAGGCTCAACCGGCGGGATGGAACTTGGGCCAGTCCCTGCAGCCAGACGGCGCGCCACTGCCGGACAGGATCATGGCACCCCAGCAGCCACCTTCAAACCTGCTCAGCAACGACCTACGACTTCAGGGTGTCTTCACCCCGTCGTACCAGCATAACATGGGCCCAACCGCCTTCAACCCAGCCGGATTCACTCCTCCACCCGTGTGGAAGGATCCCGGAGTGTCAGATTTCCGAGGCCAAGCCCCCATGTCAAATTTAGGCTTTATACCACAGAATGCCGCCTTTGATGCCGCATATATTCCAAGCCAGAACTCTATGCACCACCCCCTCCAAATAGGCCAGCAAATGCTTGGCGGCCCTCTCCAGGGCCGGGTCATGCACACGCCGATGCCCGGATTCGATGCGGATAATGGGGTGCTCCGGCCACCTCAGACCGCAATCCAGCTACCCCGCGGTGGACTCGAATCACTATCCCTGCGCGGCTCGGCCACCGCTAGCCCTGTCGGCAGCCTTGCTTCGCGCTCAGACCCGTCGGCGCCTGCTCAGTTCAAGGAGAGGGTTCTTGCGCAAGCGCACAAGGCATATGGCGAGCTTCTTTTGTACATCAGTTATACAAAGCAGTCGCTCCCAGGCAAGGCCATGTCTGGCCTGCGGACCTTGTCCAAGATGGTCGTGTTCCCGAAACCGCCCAAGCAGCTGGGTCTGTCATTGAGCCCTCCCCGCCATCCCGCGGCGATGCACGCTCGCCCGGGCTCGTTCGCCGGTGCCGAATCGGCTTTTGGGGCTTCGACAAGCCAGGTAAAGTATGCGTATGCGGGCAGGACGTACCGTGCCGGAGGCGGAAACCCGACCGAGCTTCCGTCACCAGTGTCCAGCGCTAGGCACTCCCTGGAGGTGCTCACAAACCTGTGCGAGCAGAGCGGGTGGAGGTGGGTCGATGGGATGTTGCTTGGCGGCTGTCTGCATTACGGTCTGGAGCACTACGAGGAGGCTCTGGACTGGTTCAAGAGGATCACCAACCTCGACTCAAGGTACCGATCGTCGTCGTCGCTGTTCTACCACCTTGCTGATTCCGGAGGTCCGTCCGTACTAACTCACTGACTGACCCGCAAAAAGTCACGTCGAGGCCATCTCCAATATCGCAGCCACCCTATACTGTCTGAATAGACACGATGAGGCGGAGAGGTATTGGGTAGAGGCTGTGACCCTCCGGCCTGGCTACCTTGAAGCCGTCGAGCATCTGGTGGGCCTCCTTTGCTCGACCCAACGGAGCAGGCAGGCTGTGGACATTATAAGTCGTGTTCAACGGAGCCTTCGCACCCCCGAACGCGAGCCGCCTCAGGGCGACGCAGCTTCTCAGGCCCTGCCGCTGCCATCACCTTCCGCAGAAGCGTCGAACCAGCCAGGGTTCGGATCGAGTGGCTACATGATCCCAGGCAACGAGAACGGCCGCATGATTCTGCTCATTCACGCCAAAGGCAACATGCTCTATGCCCTAAAGGATATCGAGCGCGCATCCGAGGCGTTCGAGGAGGTCGTCATGATCAGCACCGGCAGGCAAAGCCGCGGCATACAGAGCTTGATCCGCGAGATACAGACGGTCCTGTCGCCCAGACCCAGCCAGCCGTCCATGCCCTCGGCCGCCGGGGCTGTAGTGCGCAGGCCGGTGTCGGGTCCGCTGCTCCTGCCACCAGACCGGGCAAAGCTGACGGCGCAGTTTGTCTTTGGCCCGGGAAACGCCCAGCTCCCTGGCCTCCGATTTGTCGGGGAAGGCAGCCATCGCAAGTCGGCCGTCTCCACGACCAGCAACTCGCTGCTTTCCCTCGCCAAGATATTCCAGGACTCCATGTCCACCGGCGGCGCGCCACCGTGCCCGGGACGACAGGCCTCTGGCGTTGGTGAAATTCTCGCCCTGTACTACCTGTCGCTTTCCCTTCAGGAGAGCCCCTCGACCGCCAACAACGTCGGAATCCTCCTTGCCAGCGTGCAACAATCGGCGGCCCAGGTTGAGCCCCTGTCTCCGGAGTCGGCGGCCCTCGTGCAGCACATCCCCGGCATCGTGCGCGGTAGCGGGCTCGAGCTGGCGCTGCTGTACTACCAGTACGGCCTCACTCTGGATCCACACCACGTCCACCTCCACACAAACCTGGGTAGTCTCCTCAAGGACATCGGGCAGCTCGACTTGGCCATCCAGATGTACGAACGCGCCGTGGCCTGTGACGGGACGTTCGACATCGCGCTCACCAACCTGGCGAACGCGGTTAAGGACCGAGGCCGCATCAGCGACGCCATCATGTACTACAAACGCGCCGTGACATCCAATCCAGACTTCGCCGAGGCCGTCTGCGGCTTGTCGACGGCCCTGAACTCGGTTTGCGACTGGAGGGGAAGAGGAGGCGTATATCTGTACGGCGCAAAGTTCGACCGGTGGCACGTTGATGAGCTGGGAATGCTCCAAGACGTCCGGAACAGCGGCCAGGGCAGCGGGCTGACGAAGCGGGTAGTGGGCATCGTCGGACGCCAGCTCCAGGAGTCGGCATCGTGGGGTGTTGGCACTCTCGTAGAGACTGCCATCGCGCTCCTCGTGTCTCAGCTGACCAACTCGGGCGGCGCGGAGCTGACGAACGCCTCGACGGACCTGGAAGCCGAGCTGCGCAAGTGGGCGGACCAACCATGGGAGGGTTCGAGGATCATTCGCCTGATCGAGCGCGCCACGCGGGCGGCGATGCGGAGGTGGTACCTGGACAAGCATGTCAAGGGCCAGGAGGCGGCGGGCGGCTACCCCCGGCCTCGCCTGCCGGGCAGCCTCACAATCCCCTCGGCTCCCACCGTCCTCCCGTTCCACACCTTCACGTGCCCGCTGACGGCCAAGGACATCCGCATGATCTCTCAGCGGAACGCGCACCGGATATCGTGCTCGACTCTCCGCGCGCCCTGGGTGTCCGGCTCCGTGTATCCGCCACCGCCACCGCCCCGGCCGCACCTGAACGTCGGCTACCTCTCGTCGGACTTCAACAACCACCCACTGGCACATCTGATGCAGTCCGTCTTTGGATTCCACGACCAGGCACGCGTCAAAGCGTTCTGCTACGCGACGACGGCGAGCGACAAGTCGATCCATCGGCGGCAGATAGAGCGAGAGGCGCCCGTGTTTCGCGACGTGAGCAACTGGCCCTCGGATAAACTCGTGGACCAGATTGTGCAGGATGGAATCCACATCCTGGTGAACCTCAACGGCTACACGCGCGGAGCCCGGAACGAGATCTTCGCGGCTCGCCCGGCACCAATCCAGATGTCGTTCATGGGCTTTGCCGGCACCCTAGGTGCGGAATGGTGCGACTACCTTCTTGCAGACGCCACTGCGGTGCCGCCGTCGACGCTTCGGCCGTGGCGCGGTAACCTCGGCGTCGAGGATGTGTTCAAGGACGAGGCGGAAGTGGACAATGGCGAATGGGTGTACTCGGAAAACATCATTTACTGCAGGGACACGTTCTTCTGCTGCGATCACGCGCAGTCGGCCGATGTCGAGGACGAGCGGAACATGTCGTGGGAGGAGGAGGAACGACGGCGGTGGAAGATGCGCAAAGAGCTGTTTCCCAACCTGCCCGACGACACCATCATCCTCGGCAACTTCAACCAGCTCTACAAGGTGGGTTGCTTTTGTGTTTGACAAGCGCGCGTATCAGGGCTGCTCTGCTCGTTGCTGACGGACAAAAAAAAAAAAACCACTTGCACAGATTGATCCGACGACCTTCAGGGCGTGGCTGCGCATACTGTCGGCGGTTCCCAAGGCCATCCTCTGGCTCCTCCGCTTCCCAGACCTGGGCGAGATCAACCTGAAGCGAACGGCGCGGGAGTGGGCGGGCGAGCATGTGGCCAACCGCATCTTGTTTACCGATGTTGCGCCCAAGCAACAGCATATCTCGCGGGCCCGAGTCTGCGACTTGTTCCTGGACACGCCCGAGTGCAACGCGCACACGACGGCGGCGGACATCTTGTGGTCCAGCACCCCGCTCCTGACGCTGCCGAGATACGAGTACAAGATGTGCTCCCGCATGGCCGCCTCGATCCTCAAGGGCGCGCTGCCCAAGTCGGAGGAGGGCCTCCGGGCCGCGTCGGAGCTGGTGGCCGAGGATGACGTCGAGTACGAAAACCTCGCCGTCAAGCTGGCCAACGGACTCTCGTACCAGCTCAACAAGGCTGGCGGGTACGGCGAAGGCTCCGGCAGGCTCGCCGAGCTGCGGCGGCTGCTCTGGGAGAGCAAGTGGACCTGTGCCCTGTTCGACACGCGGCGTTGGGTTCGGGATCTGGAAGACGCCTACGACGAAGCCTGGCGGAGATGGGTCGCGGGCGAAGGGGGTGACATTCACCTTTAATAACCTACCTGCTTGTCCGCGTGGTGTTTCTATTTGTCTTGTACCCCTTCTTCCTTCGCGCGTATGCCGACATCTCCTGCCTGTGTCGCGCTGATATTCCCATGCGCACTGTTTTCTGTCGTCTTGACGCCTCTCTTCTCTCCTCTCCTGACGACCATTTTCCTATTTCGGTTTTTATTGAAGCCATATACTGTTTGAGCGGCATTGTGATGGGAGTTTTGGGCAAGCCTTCCACGCCTCCGGATGGAGGGTAGGAAGTGGGATCACGCGACCGGGATGGACGGGACGGACGAATGAATGGATTCTGGTCTGGGTTAAACAGCACTACACTGTCGGCTATATCGTTTGATTTTTCTTTCCCTCGTTGTTTCTGAATTGCCCACAGCCCCCGTACTGCCAAAGCGTCACGTCACGCACCTTTGAGGCATCAATTGCGATTTCCCTCAATAAGGGGTTCGTTCCCACGAGCCACCACCAATCAAATGCGAAAGAAAAAAAAAAGCAAAAGTCGCGGACAGGGGCGGTGACACGACCGATGGCCACGAGACGGTAAGGATAATAATGCCAGCAGCCCCGGTAAGAGGAAGGAAAAGCAAGTTTTCCGCCTTGGCGGTACCGTGAAGTTGTCTCTTGCGCACCCTGTTCCTTCTCCATATTTTTTTTTTCAGCCTCTTCATACTGATCCTTAGCTGATCGGTTCTTCTTACTTTTCTTTTACCCTCCTGCCCTGGCCTTTCCTTTGCTTTTTTTTTTCTCTCTGTTTCTTGGCCTTTCCCAACCCAACCTCCAGGGGTAAGGGGTCTCTTTTATGCCCAAGACGGGCGGCTCAGCCCCGATCCACCCAGTCCGCCCGCCGCCCGGTTATATCGCGCCTTTTACTACTCGACATGATTACCTGGCCATACTTGATTCCCAAAGGAGAAACAACAGGTCTAGAAGGGAGGAGGTAGGCGTAGGTGCAGGGGCAGGGGTAAGGCGGCTGGAGGGAGCTGATAGGATGCATGCATGGTCTTTTTACGCGCCCACATGCTCGCTCGGCCGTCGATGATGGACGGACAGGAGATCGTCTTGGCCTTCTCGATGCCTGCCTACCTGCCACACGTCCATCCGGGCACCTTTTACCACCATGTCCGTCCCTTTACGGGGTGGTTGGCTCGGAATAGTGGACGACTCTCCTGCCGGCGTTTTCCTTGGATGCGAAAGCAAACAGCCACAGTGCGCGTCGTAGCCCCTGCTTGTTTGCTCTGACTGGCTGACTGGCTGACTGGCCGACTGACTGACTGACTGACTGACACCCTGGCTTCATGGGGCCGATACACTGCAATATTGATGGATGCCAAGTGAAAGAAGTCTCCGAACCGACTTTTGTCGTCTCTGCGCCTGCCTGTTGCTGCATGGATGGGTTTACCTGCCTGCCATCTTGACTGTGCCTGCCTGCCTCCCACTGTCTCGCGAATAAACAACGACGCCTTCTCTGCTCCCTTCGGACCACCGGACCGGGCGACGGACGGGAGTGGCGCAAGGCCGTCCGCCGGTGTGGGTTAGTCTGGGGTCTTTAGAGTAGCCGGGTTGGTTCGGTCGCTATCGTGCCTGCCCCGGACGGGACACACACACGTAACTGGCAGGGGCCGGGACTGGGGGCTGGGCTGGTCCCGGTGGCGGAGACGTCGCCCAACCACGTCCGGTTCGACGTCGTAGTTGTCCAGGTCTCGCCGGGTGAAGAAGGGAAATACATGGGGCTCGGGCTTGGCAGGATAGGTGCAGTAGGCGCTGCTCGTCCACTAGACAAAGGGCCTTGTCGGTGGCCGGATGGGCAGGCAGGCAGACAGACACACAGGCAGGTGGCATATCACCTGCCCTTCGTGGCCCCACCGCCGAGCACACACCCACCACAGACATTCATCACATGTCCCCCGTTCTCTTCTTTGCTTCTTCTTTCTTGATTCGGCATGCCTGTCTCGGAAAGCCCGCATACCGGCGAGGAGGGGTGAGCGGGGCGTGTGCGTGTACGCGGGAGGGCTGAGTGCTGCTATGTACACGGGTTGGGCACCTAGGCAGTGTGCTGTACTGTGCTGGCTGCCCTGCCCTACCCCTGGCCTGGCCACGTCTGTCGTAGCGAAGATGGAGACCCGGCCTTGCTGTTGTCGGGGGAGATCGTCGGGCATCTCGACGAGAGGGGGTGTAGTTGTTTCTGTTTTCATTCGTACGTTTACTCCCATGCCGGCCTAATATGGACTCGACTGCAGACGCGACAGGCAGGCAGGCTCCTCGTCGTCTCCAATAGCGGTTACGGGTGATATGTGATAGCCAGCTGCTGCTGCTGCTGCTGCTGCTGCCGAGCCGAACGCTGGCAGAAGATTCGCCATTTCGGCTCAACGAGGGGCAGTGATGGAGAAGGGAGGAAAACGGGCATGACTGGTCAATCCTGCAAGATTTCGTGGGCCCGGCCAAGCGTGTGTTGTTCTTCCCTTGCCTGCTTTCATTCTATGGCTTTTTCTTTGCTCGTGTCTCTCTGCCGTCTTCACCCGCTGCTGTCTTTCCACATTCTTATTCGGTTGTGCTCATTACGCTCGAGCTACCACCGCGGGCTCGCGCGTTCGTGGACACCGCACCTCTCTGGAAAACAAAACAAGGAAGCACGTCGTGACGGAACATGGAGCTCATCAGAGGCAAAGTCCCGCCTCGTCTCGTCCCGCTTCCTCGCCCGCCACACCCCCATATCACAAGGGAATTGCCGCAAAACAGAGGACAGGGGTGCCGTGTGCATACCGGTGGGCAGCAGAGACGGCGCTATGTCGGCATTTTCTATCTCGGCTCACATCTCTAGCTGCCCTCTCTCCACCCTTGGGTTCGCCAAAGCCACCCGTCCGTCGACGATCCAGATCGAGAGCGTCGGCGTCTTTTCGTGACTGGCCGAAGCCGGGCCGGCCAAGCTCTCCCCCATGTCTAGCTCCGCGGCCACAAAAACGCACAGGCGTCCAAACTAGAATCGTGTGTCGGCCAGTGTGCAGCTGGGACGAGCTGGATGGGGAAAGGAGCAGCACGCACATAGCCACAACAAATAGACAAGAAAAGGACGCAAATCACACAAACGAACCGGCCGCCCCTCCCACCCGCCTACCTACCCACACCCTTCTCGGCCAGTAGCCTTCCCTTGTGCCCGAGCCATCTCGGCTCGCTTGTGTGGGCAGGTAGGGAGGGAGGGAGGAGAGGGAGAGAGAGACGGCTGGTTGTTGTTTTTCCTGGTGACCTGGGCAAAGAATGGCAGCCCACAGGCCAGCCAGCCAGCCGCAACCCACAAGATGGCATGATACTGCAATACCAAAAATAGGGCCATGGAATTCCATCTGCTTCTCACCTCCCTCCCGCCGTCCAACAGAACATCCCAGCCCGCAATTTCATTGGCTGGTACTCTTCCTCCCCTAATATCCCACCGTCGCCGTTCGCCGTCTCAGGGCTGCCCGGCGAGGGCGTGTGCTTTCTGCCCGTCCGTCCATCTCAGACTAGGCCGTTTTGCGTACCGTGCGTGCGTTCCCATTGTCTTGTTGTGTATTAGCTCATCCCTGTTCTGTCTGGATCCGGATTGGGCCCAAGCCTAACCCCCTTTGGGCGTGTTGCGCTGGGGGGCCGGCGGCATTGGCAACTGACACGTCGACCTCTGATCGGCTCCCGCATGTTCCCATTCCATCACTAGCGCGGCACAAACCGGGCCGGCGTCGACGTTGGATGATGAAAAAAGAGGACGTTTATGGACGAAGTGGAACGGCCGTTTTCTTGGCGGGGATCCTGAGGCCTGTCCCGTCCATGGTCCGTGAGCATTATCAATGTTCTCGTCATCCCGTGCTGTGCTGGGTACCTTTGTCTGGAACGAATAGAAAGAGAGAAGGCAGGGGGAAAAAGGGCAATGGAAAAAGGACACAAGGACACAGGGACAGAAAGAGTAGATGAATAGGAAAAGGACACATGAAAAGAGTCCAGACACCTCCCCCCGGCCAAATTCCTAATCCGTCTTCGATAGAGGCAGAGAAAAAGAACTATCCACTCCACCATGTAGGCCAAGCGCCGACCTAACGCAGGACAGCAAAACTCTACCGACGCAGGGAGGTAGGTACACAGTGGGAAAAGGAAGAAAAGAAAAGAAAGATAAAAAGATGCTCGAGGAGAGGCGTGTGTGCATCCTGGACGCGTCGTTGGCTGGAAAGAGGGCGGGTGGCCCAGATAGATAAAACAGCACTTTTTAGCTGCAGACACCTTCACGGGCACGCCACGCTGGGCGGGAGCGCGGGCCTGTCTGGTTCTAACACGGAAACGGAATAGCTCAAGCACAAATGTGCGCGCTCGCACACGTGCACATCGGTACGTACCTCGAGCCAGGGAGAGAAAGGTGTTCAATGCCTCGATGGCCATTGGATCCATCGGACACAAAGGCTTACTTCACTGTCTACACGCACACCCCGACTCCAACTCCACTCGTGTTCGTCTTCCCGTTGGTCCCCCATCTCCACAGGGCTTGCAGTCGCGAGACGAGAAAAGGAGTTGGTGTGGTGGGGAGGGGCGCCCGAGGTTGAGACAGCGTCGTTCGGCGGGAGGCCTGGGACCGGAGGGCCAGTAGGAAGCCGTAGTCGACCCTTTGTGTGCGTGCGCTTCCGTTGGTTGTGTGGGGATGTTTGGGAAACAGAGACAGAGGGAGAGAGGCACAGCCCGAGCCACGGAGGAGGCAGCTCAGGAAGAAAAGACAAAAAAAAAAAGAAAAGAAAAAAAAAAAAAGAAAAGTCACCAGAATACAGCAAAAGACGGCGAGACCGAAAGAAAGGTTTTCCCCGGATGATGCCGCCGCCACCAGCCCTCCATAGCAACAAAACAAAGGCTGTCCCACCGCACAATGTGGAATGAAGTGCCTGGTCTGACATGGAGGATGCGCAGAAAAAGAACCGTCGGCAACTTGGAGGACTAGCCAGGGCGCGCGCCTTGTTCTGCGTCCTGCTGCACCGTCGGTTCTCGACAGGCGAGCGGGAGGGGAATAAGCGATCGTCGCTAGGATGACAGAAGGCTCCGTGCCTGCCTGAAGGGGAAATAAAGGCAGAACAAGCAGCGAACGATCCTCGTGCCGGCTCGTTCGCTTCGAAGTGACAGGGAGGCAGGACCCGTGATGCACAAACCTGTCTGTGCCTCTGGGAAAAAAGCTCCGTGGCGCCATCCGTCGGCTCAGTAGCGCCCGTCAGGTCGTGCTCCATGGCGTCCATCCACGGCTCCCCTCATTTTGATTGCCTGTCCGCGGCGCCCGTAGTAGCGCCCTGCCGCTCGCAAAGGCGGCTGCTAAGTGTTGTGATGGAACTCAATGCATTGATGTACTCTGCCCGTGTTCGGGGTCCAGTCTCGAGAGAAAGCTTCTCGGTGAACCGGTGTGTGCGTTGGGTGTGTGCGTGTGCGTGTGTGCGCACTAGTCACACGGGAGGGAAGCGCGACGGACGCCCCTTTCTCGCCTCCTCGTTCACCTCATTTATGCCCGGCTTCTTTCTTTTTTTTTCTTTTTCTTCCCCTCTCCCACCTCGGGCATCATGTTCACGCCACAATCTCCATCTCGGAGATCGTTCAGGCTGGATCAAATGGCCAAGTGCCGGGACAAGGGGCTCCAAAGAGGAGAGGATCAGCGGAGATTGGAAAGGAAACAAGGAGATGGACGGTGGCCGTAGACCAAAAGCAGACGGGCGGAGAACTGAGCTCGCGCGGCACGCCAAAAAGAGGAGAAGCCGCGAAACCGCGAAACGGGCAAAAAAACGGCCAACGGCGCCTCGAGCACGGCGTCATGAGAGGCTTGACCTCGGAGCTATCTCCAGCCAAGTCGAGCGCCATGGCGCTCAAGAAAACCGACTATGAGAGAAAATGGACTGGACGATCAAGCCCAAAAGGGAAAAGGGGAAGGGGGGCGTTACGCCGGCTTGACCGCTAGTGAAGGCCACTAGCGAGCTTTTGCGTGTCGCGCGACCGACCAGAGGGACGTCTTCCGGACGGCCGCCCGTTCCGCCACGGTGGAGCCTTCCCATGCGTCGCCGTCTCGACGGTGATGAATGTCCATATGACCTGGAAGCGGAAGCGGTGGGTGATAGGCTGCCTCGGTCTGCTGCTGCCGCTGTATTTCTTAACAGCGCTCGCTTCGTCCTCAGCACCCCCCTTTTCTTTTTTTTTCCCACCTCCTCGCTTCTGCTCTGGACTGGTGGACAGCTCACTTGCGTCCACCACCCTCCCCCACCCCTTTGCAGATTGTAAAGCTAGAAGGAGAAGTAGCAATGATAGTAGGATTCTTTGCTAGCACTGGCCGACGGCCAGTTGGGGCTGACGTTTGACACTAGCCTAGGCCACTGCAGGCGCCGGGCCCGGGCTCCCCCTCCATTTTCCTGGCCGATGGGACCATCGGGCGTGCAGGTGAGAAGGATAACGCCGTTTGCCAACCCAGAAGCTCAGATTCAGTCCGGCTGGGGCGGGGAGCCTTCCCGTGGTAGGCCTGGCGCCTTCAGAGATGCTCGCCGGTTGCTCCTAGAACCGTTTTAAGGGCGGCCTAGCCAGCAGCGAACCCGTTGGGAAGGAGGCGAACTAGTGATGAGACGAACCCAACAAGAAGCTGTCAAAGACGGCATCAGTTCCTGTCCGGAAATGGCAGGCGTAGTCTGAGCACACGAGCCAGTCTATGCCATATCCGTTGCCAGACGACCGTTCTGCTTGGGATAAAAAGAGACACGTGCCATGCCGGAGCCTTGATGGCGATCTAATTGATCAGCCTCCGAAGGAATCCGATACCGACCTCTCTCGCCCATCCTCGGACTACGGGGTGAGTGGATGTATACGTAAGTGCGGGTCCGGCTGGAGTATGCGGGCGTCCTTCTGTCTCCGTGCGCTCTAGACCATCTTGCCTGCTCAGCTGAGAGTCAAATTACGCCTCAGAGTCCCGGCATGAGAATGTCCAAGACAGGACCGATGCCAAGGGAGACGCCAGGACAAGAAAAAAAAAGGGTAAGGGTGGGCGGTCTGCTGGGCAACGACAACGGCAAAAGCGGCATGGCGTGCTAGATAGACCAAGGAAGCAGAGATGCACAGCCTTCCCAACAAGCACGGTGGAGGGGTGGTGTAAAAGAGGCGGTCGTTGTGGTGGCCGATCCTAGCCAAGAAGAAAAGAATACAAAGAAAAAAAAAGAATGCAGGGTGGCAGGCCTCTCCGGTGCCCAGCCCGGCGAAAGCCCCGAGGACGTCGTCTACTGGTCCTTTGCTGAGATTTTCCAGCACGACAGGGGTCAGGCAGCTCCAGCCCCCTGCGCTGGCGCCCTCGACCAAGCCAGATACGGCTCGTAGCTTGCGGTACGACACCACACCGTCCGCAACAGTACAGACCAGCGGTTCTTGCGCCCGCTGGGGCCGTGGGATGAGCGGAGCCGCCAACAGAGGAGCAATTAGCCCTGTTTCCACATCTGGAACTTGGCGTCGTCACCGGACACGCCGATAAGACAAAATTGAAGGGTAGCAATAAGGAAGCAAGGGAAACGGAAAAGAAGACGGAAAGAAGGCAGTGACAGCACGGCATGTACGGGTAAAGGGCGGCAGCCAAACAGGAATAGCAACAGCAGCAGTATGTAACAGCGTGGTGCCCGGTGGTGGATGGAATATTGCATTACCCGGCGACCGCCTTGGCAGCAGAGTAGGATACGACAGCGCGGGCAGATTGCAATCTGCTGCTCGCTCTTTCTTCGGCGCCGAAACACAATATTCGGCCACCTGTGTGAGAAACCGGACATTTGGTCGGCGACTCTTATTGGGGCCTTCTCTCATTCCCGTCGCTTGGCCGCCCTGCCCTGTCTGCGCGTTCTTTGGGCCCTTTCGGCCGACTTGGCCGATCGGTCGGTTGATCGGTTGGTTTGGGCATGGGGAATGAGGACGTCGGGCCCAAAATGCCTCAAACATGGCCACCGTCGCCACGCCACGCCGCGGGCTGGCCGGCGAGTCTGGCCGAGATATCGAATGCGTGCGTGGCGGGCTGCAGTGAGCAAACGAGGCGAGAAAATAAAAACAAAAGCACATGCGGGCTGCTGACGGCGGGACCCCGGCGCCGGGCCCTGGCTGCGACGGTCCCCCAGGGCTACACACAGCGGCCGTTGGGGACACATGGTCTCTGTGTGGCATGCCATTTTCCTCTGTCTCGGGCTGTGACGGGATCCCACCCGTCCGAGCGTCATGGGCTCGCAATCTTGTGGTACGACAAAGAGCGCGCGTCCGCCATCGTATTCAGGCCTGGTCGTATTCCTCCATGCCCATGCGTGGCATCGCAATCCGGCTAGGCTGCCGGCAATTCCGTAAGCAGGCCAATGGCAGGGCTTGGGACAATCGCAGTCTCAACGGTTTTCACGGCTGCTAAAAATAACACAAGTCCTCTTCGAGGAGAAGGTTTGCCGATTCTCGGATAGTCGGCCCCGGCTTGTGCCTCGACATGTCGCTGCCTCCAGCACAAAGGTGGAGTTTTGCTGCGCAAAGACGGGGGGAGCTGCTCCTCTGGGTAGTGGAGGCCAGATGTAGCACCGAACGGGAGCGTGGTCCGTCCCGGTGTGGTGGGGTCTGAGGTCCCGGGTATTCCGTCTCGCCAGGCCCGCTGGACCGTCTGGAGGCTCTGCTTTGCGGCGGTGTGCGTGGTGTCTGGCTGGCTGTGCTGCTGCTACTGTTGCTGATTGATTGATCGACTGATGGCTGTGTGGGGACATGAGCGACTGACGGCCGGCGAAGATACCCTTCAGCAGCTACTGTCGCCGCCTCGAGAGGGCTGAATTATGCGGGAAAGTGCATCGTCGAACTCGTGTCCATGAATGCCAGGGGCACGAGCCTGAATGTGGCGGCGGTGTGTGTTGTGCGTGTGCGTGTGCGTGTGCGTGTGCATGTCCACTCGGGGAGCAGCTCGCGGAAATCAGCCTGTTTAGGTCGGATCTGCTGAGCCAGCCTGGCCTCGACAGTTTGATTTGGCCTGTCTTTCTTTCTCTCTCTCTCTCTCTTTTTTTCTTCTTTTTGTTTCTTCTGCGTCTGCCGCCCTCTGTCGCAAGAGGTCCACGATCTGGGTACGGCCGTTGGCGCCCCGGGCACAATGAAACCCCAGCGAAGGGAGGGGGGCCATATCAGAGAGAGGAAGGGGCGTGTGCCGAATGCCATCGTGCTTTTTTTCCCCACTGGCTGGTGGAGACTGGGAGACCCTCAGGAAGGACCAATTACAGGGGACCTGGCTTGTCAGATGGAGGGGGCGGGATATTCCCTGCAATGCCCTACAGACACTCCCCCTCCAGTCCAGAGGCAGGTGGGAACCAAGATGCAACCGCAGCCCGTTGGGCGGCTTTCGATTTCTCTCAACATCAGCGAGGCGGCCAGCCTCTGGGGAAAGGCGGGTCACCCACCGCAGCTGAACCTCGAATAAGGCGAGGGCTGTTGGTTTTTGCCTGCTGTGATATGCGCGGCTGGCCCCATCATCAATGCTGAAAAGGAGTGCTTTACGTCCGTATGCCGCCTGGGAGCCTTCTACGAAATCTGATGAGACAGGTATGCAGGGTGGGTGTGCTGGGCGACAGCTGACTCGGGCCCCTTAAATCGAAGCGAGGCGGTGGTGGTTCGTGATCTGGCGATGTTATCGTCGAGTCCCGGGGTTTATTTTGCGGTGCGGTGCTTGGATGGGAGGCGCCAAGCTCGGCTCAGAGCGAGCATTGGAACACTCATCATGGATATTGTGAATATTGCGCACACGGACAATTAGACTTTTGGATTCCGGAATTCTTGATGACGGGGCCGTGGTTTCAGGAGCGCAGCATTTCCGTACTGGGGAGAGGTGGACGACCGTAATTTCTCCATTGCGCGTGTGATGATGGAGCCGGCCTTGGCACGAACTACCCGGGGCAGAGCAGAGCGAGCCAGCAGGAGGGCGGCAGTGTGCCTCGCATACACAGAGGTGGCTCATGGTTGGATGTCAGGGGCCGGAGGTTGTGGGTTTGGGGATCTTCAGCTTGCCCACTGATTGATCGCCATCGCATGCCGTCCACGGCTTGCAGGGAGGGTGTCCTGTGGGAGGAGCAGAGAGCCAGTTGCGCGTCCAAATGAGGTTGCAGCCGTCCGGATAAGGGGACATGGGGTCCAGGCCCGCCTCAGCTGAAAAGCCGCTGGGGATCTTCGCTTGAATTCGCCAGAACCGGTCCCCGAGCCGGGGGGTTGCCAGAGGCATGCAAGCTGGGCGCAGATCCCCCTCCACCCATTGGGTCTTGGCCAGTGGGAGGTGGGAGTCGAAGTCCAGCGAACCCCCAAGGCAGCTGCGATGGCACTCGCACAAAGTGGTCCCCGGTTGTGGGTCCCCGAGATCGCCGATTAATTATCATGGTGACCGGGGGTGTGCGTCGTCGTCGTTGTGTGTGTCACGTCGTTTTTGTCGCCCATCCTGGGTCCGATCGACACGACATGTCCGGGCGACGGAGAGGGCGAAAGGCAGGAGGAAGGGAGCAGTACGACACGACGAGGCTGCGGACGGCAATCGAGGAAGGTTGCCTCGCTGTCAGCCAGGACGGTTCCCAAATGGGCGCACTTTTGGTGACGCCACGGGCCAATGGCCGCGAGAGGCCCCCCTTCGGCAAAAGGACGACAGTGACGGGCCCCTCTTTTCTTTGCCCACCAGCGCCGTTCGTTCCCAGGCCACCCCGAGGCCACCGTCGGAATGTTGTGGACACAAGCCAATAGCGCGCCTCTCTTGGCGACCGAGGCGTTGTCTTTCTTTCTTCTTGGCCGGGACCGGGGGACGTTGGGGCGGCCGCCAGAGCGATGAATTCTTTGCGGATGTTGCACGCTGCTGTTGTTCTACCCGTCGCTCGGGAGATTGAGGGAGAGAGATTGAGGGAGAGTGTTGAGGCTGGGCCAGCTTGGCCAGCTCAGTTCGGGCAGGTCAGTTCCCTGACCGAGTGCCCCGCCGCGGCTCTGTTTCTTGGGCAAGGCAGGAGCGGTGGCCAACCTGCATCATGCCTGCTTGCTGTAATATCCCGAGCTGGCAGGCACGAAATGGGCACGTTGCGCCTTCCCCTTTCACACACACACCCAACAACCCTGCAGCATGGAAGCAGCTTGCAACCATTCCCCGCCACGACACCCATTGAGAGGATTCAGCCTCAAGTATATGAAGGTGGTGATTAGGATTTGCCGTGTCATGGACGCAAGATTGAAGTGACATCAGCGGATTCACCATGCGCGCTGGGCAACGACGAATGAAAAGCCAGGAGACCGCATGCATTTCGAAACAATCTCTCCGCAATCCCGGTCGGGGGAGGGATTGCTACGGGGATCGCGTGGCGACAGGGGTTGTTCGCAGCTCGTCGACTTTTGGTTGGGTCTTTTGGTTTATTTAGAGTGACGACTTGGTTACCGGTTTGGCTCGCGAGGATGGCAAAGGGAGAGCAGCTGGGCTGGACGGCATGGATGGGTAAGGTACTATGGGTGTATTTTTGGGACTGCCGGGGCTGAGGATCATGGATCGAAAGTCCTCTCACCTCCCACGGCATCTCCGGGTATTACCTTGCGAGCCTCGGGTTCGGTCCCGTCTTTTTTTTTTTTTTTTTTTTTTTCTCGGGCGTGTGGCCTCGGGCGACAACACTGGGCACGCAAAATCCCACGCTTACTACCTCGCACTCAAGTGCCACGTCCTGCACTTGCTTAGTAGGTCGGTAGCTAGACGCGGGCACGCAACACTCGCAACGGGCGACTCGACTAGCTCGGAGAGAGGAGGCTCTAGCTGGCGAGCCAGTCAGCCCACCCGTCGGCTCCGGCCTGGCGTACGTTTTCCCGCCCCGAGGCAGGGGGTTGCCGGGAGCTGGAATCTGGCGGAGTGGAGAGAGTCAATAATTCCAAATGGACGGGCTTCCTATGGAGCTTGGCAGCTAGGGCTTGCCTGCTAGCCTGTCGTGGCCCTCTGCTTCAGCTCCTGGGGCAAAGCTGTGTGATGTCTGCGCTCACTGGTCTGGTTGCTCACCTAGAAAATGAAGAAGGCCAGCAGGGCCAGCCTCAGCACGCAGCCATTGTGGCGTCCAGCCCGCCTAGCTCTGTGTGCTGAGCAACCCCCCTGGCACCTGCAAATAGCCGTTCGGAATCCCAAGTGGACGGTAACTCTAGAAGCCACCCGCCGCAGATCATAGGCTGGGCGGGGAACCTGGCCTGTGTTGCGTCAATGGGTGGTGTATTCGTTTATTTTTATCTCNGTGTTTTTTTTTTTTTTTTTCCCCTTTTTTTTTTTTTTTTTTTTTTTTCATCGCAGTCACAAATCTGCTCTCGTGTGTGCCGTAGGTCTGGATTGACTGAACGACAAGCTTAAATTTCACCTGCCAATTTTTTTGCGCGCCGGCCATTAACTAAAGTGTTACGCACAGTTAGCAAGCATCCGTTCCGCCAGATTCGGTCGATATCTACGCGACCAACACCGTCATCGGTTCCAATAGTTAGTTCTTCGCTTGTGCGGATCTCCCGAGGATCCGGTGCTCCCTTCGTGAACGACCCCCGTCAAAAGTCCCCTGGCTGTCTGGTAGAAGACGGGTGCATGTATGCACGCCCATGGCTTTCGAGGACGCAGGCCGGTATTGCATCTCGATGCGCATCGGCTGGAGCACTTGACGGTGAAACTCAACAGGCAAACAAAATCAAGGTTTTGCCTGCGACGTGTCGGTCGACAAGGGCCGGGGAGAACGCGCCCGATCTCAACGACGACTCCGCAATATCGAGGCCCAGCCCAAGGGGCTGGTTCGGAGGTGGAGGCAAGGATCCAGGAACCTACCAATATTTCGGGCTGCCTCCCCGCCCTTACCTGCTTGGGGCATCCATATCACAGGATTCACGCAATCCCTTCAATAAGATGGCCATAAGAGGGAAAAAGAAGCGATCACATTTCGAGAATATGACCTGGGGGTTGGAGGGTATAGTGGAAAAGCAAAGACTAAATGATTCCCTGTGCACAAGACGTCCTCCCGATGTTTCGGGAGCAGGCGCGGCCGGGGAGGGGCGTTTGTTTGCAAGGCTCGTATTTTGTTGGGAAGCTTCTGGAGAGCAGGCCACCCTTGCTCTCTACATTTGCCGCATTAGGAAAGGTGGGTGAGATTCCCAAGACCCATGAAAGCCAGGGCAGGTCGGAATAAAAAAAAACCAGCATGAAGGTCTTCACGGACTTTGTGTAGCCGACAGCCCGGCCATGATCCTCCTCAAAACAGGGCTATATCACATCTGTGCTATAGGAGGAGGAAAAAAGATCCCAGCCTACAAGGACGTTTTTGAGTGCTGAGGATTGGCGCAATGTTTCGAATCCGGCTGCGCCTTCTTGCCTGCTCAACAGCTGCATGAAATTCTGAGCAACGCCGTTTCGCGCCCTGCAGCCATTGGCTCTTCCGGCTAATGCGATTCGCCCGTCTTCTCGTTTCTCGCCCCTCCAAGGCCCGGCCGGCGATCACACAAGGCAAACAACGGCAAACGACACTCCCGCATCTCGCCTCGCATCGTCAGTTCGCAAAACGGGCATGTCACCTCTCAGGGAGTTCGTGCGCTGCATGGATGTTTCTTTTTTGTTTTAATTTTTTCTTTCTTTTCTTCGTTTCTGCTCGTGGCACGTCGTTGAATCTTACCGTCGCACCCACAGCAAATTGTCTCGGCTTTTCTTGGGAAGAGACACATCATTGGGCGGCGCCAAGCCCGGCCCGTCATCCTATGATCTTGGCGCAGCGAGCGCCGCGGGGAATCTCCAAGTTGGACATATGGTTTTTTTTTTCTTTCTTTCTTTCTTTTTCTTCAAGCCACCTCGGTGTAACTCGATCTCCGTCGCGTTTTGCAACCAAACAGACATGGGAGGGATGATGCTTCTCGATCAACCAGTACCTACAGCTGATCGGGCCCTTTCGATAGGCGCTAGATTGAGATCGCCGCTGGGCGCTTTGGTCAGCCTGGCCGGGGGAAACAGTGAGGCTTGAAGATGGAGCGAGCTAGCATGGAAAGATGGTTGAGACACGCTCGGATGCAAATTTATGTGTTTCTTAGGCAGGTTTATCTTTAGAAATCTCCCGCCCGTCTGCCTCGGGCCAAGCTTCCGAGAATACGAAAAGGGAGGGCTGGCTGGAGAGCATTCAAAGCCAGGATCAAATCATAAAGCCTCAAACTTGGACGAACTGTGATGCGAGCGGGCAATGGGTGATCGGATCAAGGCCGGTCTGTGCGCAGAAGCCACTGGGGGAGGAGACGGGGTCAAGCCTCAGCCGCACTCAGTCCAAGAGCGGAGCCTGGCTGGCCCTGTTGAGAGACCTGAAGACGTCCCACCCCTGAAATGTTCTCGGCTGGTCGTCCGTCGCTCGAGGAGCACCTTATTCTTGTTAACGTTAACCTTTGGGACATGGGCCCTGTCAAGCAGAAGGGGCCGACACAAAGATTGCAAGCCCTTGTAACAGATGAATGGCGGCATCAGATTCTTTTTAATTGCTGCCGCCCAAAAAGACAAAGATAAAAATAAAAAATAGCCAAAGCCTTAGCCAAAGCCTACAATAATACCTCAATGCGCGCGCGCAGGACCAGTAGCAGCTGGTGGTGGGGGAATACAACCTGCCACAAAATCTGCAACGGGGACAATATCCGACGGAGAATTGGCTGCGCGGCTGTGGGCGACGCCTGAGGTTTGATCTTCAACGGATTGCTGTTGCCATGTGCCAAGCATCCCCACCCAGCCGCCCTCCACCATTGGCTGCCCAATCGGGCCTAGTTCGCCCGAGAGGTGTGTGTGTTGTGCCTTCCCTCACTGTGTGTCTTTGCTACAAATTCGCTTTTTGTGTTTCCCAGGGTGCGGTGGAAATTCCGCTCGACCAAGAAAAAAGAACGAGAAACGAAAAAAAAAAAAAAAAGGCTACTCGAGCCCAGACCACCAACCACTTGCCTTGACCACTACCTGGTACCCTCCTCGAACCGTCCCTGCGCGGACCCAGGCCAGCCAGTGTCCTATCTGTCAGCAGCTGCCTCCTGCCAGCCAAATTAACATGAAAGTGACGGGCGGGCGTGGGCTCAAGCGCGCATCCGCTATGCCGGACAGATGGTGGCTCTCGGTCCCGCAAGCTCGGGCCTCTCCTGGCCGACAGTTTTGACCGGTTGCCTGTCATGGCGGGTAGAGACGAAGGAGAGATACAGAAAAGACATTTTCCCCCCTCTAGCACGCAGCGCAGCGGCAAAGAGATCGTCCCATCTACTACCAGCAGCCACAGAAAAGAGTTCGGCCCCAGCCTGGCTCGCCCGGGGGCGCGTGGCTTTTTGGCAAGCGATCGAGACTACGGTAACCAGCCTGGACGGCTGGCCTAGCTGGCTACCTACACCTACCTACCTGCCAACCTACCAACCCTACCTCGCACCAACACCAGCCATGAGGTGAAGCTCAAGCTTCGCCCCTTTTGCTCTGCCGCCGCTTGGCCCGATGCCCGCCATGGCTCGGGGCCCTGGCTGGATCGCCGCTCTAGTCACGATCTGGAGGTTCCCCGCGGGCCGTGGCTTGTTTTTGTTTTGCCCATCTTGTTTTCCAAACCACTGCTGGGGCACGCCCGGCCCAGATCCTGGTCTGCTTTCGGCGCCCGCCTAGGATAGGTAGTTGGCCGAGCCGATTACTATTCGCTTCATTTTGTCTTGTTTGTTTCCGCATCTGGTATGCACATCCGACAAGCCCCCTCACTATTCCCCCATCTCGACGCCAAAACTCTTCCCAGGACCCGCTCGCCTTTGGGGCTTGGGAGGCCGTCAGTAACAGGCCTGGGCTTCCGGGTGGCTTGCGTTTGGTTTGGCTTCTAGCCCTTAGCACTTCCGCTCATCGGCCCATGATGCCGGGCGGGCAGAGTTCGCTCGTTCGCAACGCAGCGGCCCCGCCGGCGAAACCTCGCTCGTTCCCATGGCCGCTTCTTACCCCCGCCTCCTGCTTGGAAACACACGGGCATTGATGCTTTGCTGCTAAGGCCGTCGAGCCGGTTTGCCTTTTGAGCTTTACATTTTCTTTTTTTGGAGTGTGGCACGCCCCTCCTTCGTACAGTGCCTGGGCTTTCCGCGGCTGTCGCATATGCGCCCGCGAGAACCGGTACACTGGTCTTGGCCGCAACATCCGTAGCAAGCTAGGTACACACTGCCGCTCCAGGCCCCCTGCTCTGCGTGCGAGTGGAGAACAAGGCCTGGAAGTAGGTATTGAGGCAGCTGCTGTTCCCATGGTAGAGGGTAGGAGAGTTTTTGCCTGGCTTTTGATGCCGACTGACCTCATGCCGCGCACATGGCTGCGAGGGGCAGAGAAAAAAAACTAAAACACAAAGGAACAGCAGCAGGAAGGATAAAAGGAAACCGAAAACCACAGCAAACGACATCCGTTGCTCTCGCCGTCCATTCAGGTCCTTCTTGGACCGTCCTCCTCGTCTAGCGCACAGCACGGTCAACAGCGCATCCCGGTCTCACATCTTTTCCCTGATTGTCTCCAGCTGCCGGGGCAGCCCCTACTCCATGCCCATCATCCCCCGGCCGTGGGCGTGTCTGTTCAAGCGACAACACCCCCCCACCCCTGATAGCCGCACACCCTCGTTTCTGCGCACGCCCCTCGCCCCTGCCCTGGCCCATGTCCATCTACCCCCGTCGCCTCGACGAACGCACTCCCACACTCCCGTCGACTTACCGTTCACATCCCCACCTTACGCCCATCCAGGATGGACGGACTAGATACCTGACTGCACACGCACATCTCCACACACCTCCCAGGGCCTAGCAGCTGTCCCCCAAGCGAGCGAGCCCCTCTGCTCGAGCTGGCGGGCCACCGTGCTACCTGCTCTCTGGCGACCTTGAACAGGCGCTAGGTAGATCTCCTCGTTCTCCTCCTTCATCTGGTGTGCCCAGACACGTACCTCTCTTTTCTTTTTATCTTTTTTATTTATTTTATTTTTTCATTATTATTTCTTCTTTTTCCAACCCTTTCTTAAGACTCCCGTACCCCGGGATCCTAGACACTCTCGAGATCCACCAGCTCGTCTCTTTTTCATGGGTTGAGCGTGCCACGGACTCGGGTCAAGGGCACAGGAGAAAAAAAAGAACTAAAGCAACGCACAGCCCCGGATGCAAACAACGACTTGAACCACCCACCCAATACAAAGTTCGACCCGCCCGCGTTTGATATTTCATATATCTACCCGCTCCCTCCACGCGCCCACCAAACCCACCAGTGACACATCTTCTCTGGATATATTACCCTTCTTCTTCCTTCGCAGAATCACCGTCCCGAGTGGATCTCCGTTACCTTCTTGTCAACGGGTCGTCGACTCCTCCTCTCTTTATACTCCCGGTTTCAGAATACCTTTGGAGCTTATCCGTTTGTCGTCCTCGGGTGCCTTGCGCCACAAACCTCACATCTCCGTCACCATAAACGTCTTTCTCCGTTAGGCTTTCCACGTCGGTTACATGCGGGCCTACGACTTTCACCACGCTCGCGCGACGCACCCCGCCTCCTCGTTTCTTTTCCAGTGAGTACAAGCCCGTGCACGGCAGTGACTTATATACCCGCCAAGAAGGATCTACCCATGGAGCCCGGAAACGGGAAGTGGAGGGATTCTGGGCTCTCAAACAAGCCGGGGAAGAAAGTGAGAGAGAGAGAGAGAGATGAGAGAATAGAACTGGACTGACGGGTGAGCATGTATCGTTTGCAGCCAAGGACCGGTCGAGGCGGACGACAGCGTGGCGGACATGACGAACAGTCACAAGCGAGGCCCTTGGTCGCAGATCGAGGACCACCAGCTCATGACGCTCGTGTCGCACCAGGGCGCGCTCAACTGGGTCCGCATCGCGCAGTTCCTGGGCACGAGGACGCCCAAGCAGTGCCGCGAGCGGTACCACCAGAACCTCAAGCCGAGCCTGAACCACGAGCCCATCTCGCCCGAGGAGGGCGCCCAGATCGAGCGCATGGTGCACGAGATGGGTAAGCGCTGGGCCGAGATCGCGCGCCGCCTGCACAACCGCTCCGACAACGCCGTCAAGAACTGGTGGAACGGGAGCCAGAACCGCCGGAAGCGAGACGGCCGGCGCAAGTCGAGCTACGGCGGCCACCACCACGTCGCCTCGTCGCAGCAGCACTGTTTGTCGCCCGTCGACTCGGCCCCGGCGCACCATCACCACCTACACCAACACCAACACCAACACTACGAACACGAACACTACGAACTCCAACGCCAGCACCAGCACCAGCACCAGCACCAGCACCAGCACCAGCATGACGCGCACGCAGCAGCAGCAGCGGGGCCTCACCACCCCCACCACCACCACCACCGTCATGCGCACGCCCAGGTCCTGGCCCCTTACGACAAGTCGGAGTTCTCGTACGGCCGCGTGGGCCCGCTCGAGCTGCGGTCCCTCGCCGACATCCCGCGCATCCTCCCGCCACCACCGCGCCCCATGATCCAGCCGCCGTCCCCGACCAACAAGAGCAGGAACTACGAGACGCCGCTGCCGTCGCCCTCGGCCCTGTCTCCGGGAGCCGACAGCGTCGACGGCGGGCCGGCACCTTCGCTCATGTCGGACAACGGCTCGTCCTACAGCACCTCGCCGCGCGACTCGAGCGGGGACCTGGGGTCGCCCATCGAGCTGGCACCGCTCAAGAACCTGGTAGTCCGGCGCGGAAGCCGGTCGTACGACCACCATTCCCACCACCACCACCCGTACCAGCGCCCGGGGTCCCTCTCGCCCACCGAGGTCAAGCTGCCGGGCTTCAGCGCGCTGGCCGGCTCTTCCTACAAGGGACCCGCCGGCCCGGAGCACTACTCGCCCGGGACTTACCACTCGCACCTGCCCACTGCGCCCAACTCGCCCGTCAACGGCCTGCCGGCGCTGAGGATGCCGCAGCAGCACCACGTCCAGCACCGGGCGTCTGCGAGTAGGGACCGCTTGGTGATCTCCAGCCTCATCAGCTGAATTTTTTTCTGCATTTTTGTTTTTTCTCGTCTTTTTTTTTTTTTTTTTTTTTTTTTTTTTCTTTTTTTTTTTTTTTTTTTTTTTTTTTTTTTGCGTACTTGGCCTGTGAGCCTCCTTGTCACTCGATACCCCACTTTCCATCTCTCGTTGCCGTCATTAAGGGAGGCTAGGCCTGTGTTTTATTTGTTTGTCTATTTGTGGAAAACGTTGAAAACGCCAATCCACACCAAACTTTTATCGTATGATACCACCAACCACTCTTTTTTTTCTAAATACTCGACATGCACCGGATGATACCTTCGTTTTGGAAACCTAAATTCTTTGTCTTTTTTTTCTTTTTCCTCTTCTGTATCACGACTGACCAAAAAATACGCTTATTTTTTCGTCTTAAAAGAGACGAGGCGGAACACCGACCGGACTGGTCTTTTTCTTTATTTCTTTTAGTTTATTTTTCTTCTCCTTTCCCTTCTCGGGACGGATCACAGGCACTCAGCACATCATCCAAATCTCCCTCGAAAAAAAAGAAAAAAACAAAAAAAAAAAAAAACCACACACATACGAGGTCAATTTCGGAGAAACATAGGACCCTGGAGCCTGGTGGCAGTCTCATGTTTTACTACCCTTTTTTCTTTTTCCCCTTCCATTCTTTTGTATCTCTTCCTTTTACGACGGGCACGCCAAAAATCACATGGGTGCGCACTTTTCAAGTCGGCTTTCCTTTTTTACGCAGACTCCTGTATCCAACGAGCGAGGGAGGCATTCGCTGTTTTTTGGGCAGCCCAAACGAAACGGTCATTTTGGAAGGGAAGGGCTTGGCTTTTTTTCTTTTGCAAAGTCTATTGCGTGGGTGATGTCAAGGTCTCGGGGCAAATGGGCGGAAACTGGCAGGGACTTGCTTGGGTTGGGGATGGATTACGGCTGCGTATTTCTCCGACGAAAAGCCGGCAGATTCTATTGAAAAAAAAACATGCACACACAAATTGTTTGATGTCAAACACTGCCGTGCCGACGCCAGCGTAGAGTCTTGCTTGTCCTGTGGAAGGCAACCTTTTCACGAAACGGCCCGGTTACCGATGATGATTGAAGAATATTTTTTTCACTGCCTCTTCCATGGCCCAAAAAAGAAGGGAGGGGCGGCCCGGGCGCTGCTGAGGCGGCTCCAAGAGGCACATTCGGTATCAGAACCGAGCAGGACAGGATGGGATGAGATGGCTTTGTTACTCTGCAGCGGCGCTCCCGGGGAGGGGGATGGGGAATGACGAAAGGAGAAGGAAACGTCGAGCAACGGCCGTGACGGGAACCGCGCCAAACTGCGTGCGGAGGCTGGCACCCTACGAAAGAACCTTGTTTAGGTGTAGGTTAGGTTAGGTACATGCACGAACGGGGAAGGCAGGCTGGGGTTTATGGCAACCCTTTTTTTTTCCTTCTGCAACGAATGAATGTGCTGCTTTTGCCTTCCACCCTGCACTGTTCAGCTGGCATCGTCCACCCCTTCGGCCGTCGCTCTTGCCTGTTTGTGGACTCGGCCACGCAATGCCGGCATGCCGGGCTAACCATCTACCCACTGGTTCGGCCTCTCTCGCTCTCCGTCTTTCTGAAAGCAGGTGTGAGTGGGACCGACTTTGTGCGTGGGTGTGCGTGAGTGTGCAGTAGCCGCCGCTGAACGGACGGAACAGGACAGGACAGGACGAGACGGGGGCAGAGGCCAGGCGCCTCGGCGAGGAGGGGGACTGGCTGGAAGTGGGATTAGGTGGGTGGTGTGGTGTGGTGTGAGCAAAAAAAAAAAAAAAAAAAAAAAAAAAANGAGAAAAAAAAAAAAAAAAAAAAAAAAAAAAAAAAAAAAAAAGTGTGTGGATGTGTGCGTATGCAGGAGATCCTCATGGCCGTTTTCTTCTTTGCAACAGGTAGACAGGTAGACAGGAGGGCTTCCCCTGTCGTATTGTCTGTTAGGAGTGAGTGGGCAAAGAAGCCCGACGGTGGAGCGGCAACGACACCTGGCACTGGCAGCGAAGAGAGCAAGACGAGGCAGGGGTACAAAGATGATCCAAAAACAGGCTGATCGTCGCCGGGGAGGTGGGAACTCCCATGGCTGCTACTTGCTGGGACGGGAGTTTTTTGCGTGCGCCTCCTATCCTATCCGAGGGTTTTCGCTCGTCGGTGCAAAAGGCAAAAGGCAGATAGATGGGCGCGGCACGGCAGGGTTCGGTTTTTTTTTTTTCACACCGTCTCATCCCATCTTTTTATTTTTGTCTGCCGCCCGGCGGCGGTTGAGTTTTGGGAGGGTCTTTGCTCTTGCATTAGATCACAAACGGGTCCGAGGGTTCGGCGACGGCCGGCAGTCCCAGTC
The DNA here is from genome assembly GCA_003049425.1 of Magnaporthiopsis incrustans. NCBI lineage: Eukaryota > Fungi > Ascomycota > Sordariomycetes > Magnaporthales > Magnaporthaceae > Magnaporthiopsis > Magnaporthiopsis incrustans. The sequence goes on along the minus strand of PYSR01000145.1, from coordinate 27,868 downwards.
CCTTTTGGAGGGAAACAGAGACTGAGCGGCAGCAAGGCAGGGGGAGGGATGAGTGCCTGTCACAACCTTGACCGTCGGGAGAGCCGTCTCTCCTTGGCAACATGGGACTGCTACGGCATCGGTCGGACTTTGTTTTCCAGACGTCGCCGGCTTCACTTTTGTTTTTGAGATGTGGAGAAAATGACCGCCGTTCGGGACGCCTCTGGAAGAATAAGGCCGTGAGGTGGAGTATCAATCGCATCGCCGTCCGCCTAGTGCGTCTTTGATCTACATGGTCTTTTCCAATAAACGGCGTTTCCCTTGCTTCCCCGTCCCTTTGCGAGGTTGGTTGGGTGTTTGGTTCGGGCAGTCCAGCGGAGAAACCCCCTGTCCAGCTGGAAAGAGACGGACAGACAGACCGCCGCCGCCGACGTCCTCCCGTGATGCCCTCCCTCCCTGGATATCACGCCTCGGCGGACGGGCGGCTTGCCAGCCCCGGATCGTCACATTGGAATGTCCGTTTCCTCGCTCTCCACCTACGTAGGTACCTACCCCTGCCCGTCAACCAAAAATACATGTTTTGTTCGTTCGTTGCAAATTTTATCAGCGAGTTTTGCGGCAGGAGTGGGTGGAGACCTGGTCCCCCTGCGCCCCGGCTGATCAGCTGGATGATCGTCATAGTGGGCCTCCATTATGTTGTGGATCTGGTGACAGCGATGCTACCTGGGCGGCCAGCCAAAGGAAGTTGAATCGGGGAGACATTTTGTCATGGCAGACGGGATCTTGTCGGTGAGTCGAGTCTCCTGTCTCCATCCCGATTGCACAGCTGCCATTCCGCAAAATTGGCAGTGCAGATCTCAACCGTCCAAGAAGATGCACGTCCCATCCCAGCCTGCCTGCCTGCCAGCCAGGTTAGGTAATCAGGCCATGGCCTCCGATTCGCCCGCATTTCCACGCCAGCCAGCGGCGGGTGAGAAACCAGATCGATTGGGCGTTCGCCTGCTCGCTGCCAGCTGGCCCTGCCTGTCTGCCTGCTCGCTTGCTTGCATTGTTGCACGCTGCGATGCTTTCAATGCCGATCTGGTTCCAAATTAGACCGGAAGTCAAAACCCTCATCAAAAGCGAGGTGCCTCGATCCCCTCCTCTCTCCCAAGATCTCTCCACCGCCGCCGTCGTCATCACAGCCCTGGCATCATCTCCCGCCTTCAAGATCAGAGGATTGGAGATCGAAGACGCCATGGCCCCTGCAGCGACGGCGCCGGCGTCAGCGTCTAAAATGATGATGGACAACGGCGCGCTCTTTTCTGTTCTGACGGTGGTGGTGGCGACGAGGGAGGCCCAATCAGGCGTTCGTGTGGGCGATGGCACACGGTAGTGGCCAGGTTAGTCTTCTGTCAGCCTCAGATCGAAACCTAACCTTAACTCCGGTAGCGTTGGAGCGAGCTCGGGAAGAGAGACGGAAGGCATGACAAAGTCATTCCCGTTCCCTGGTCGTAGCGGTTCAGCTCTTCTCGTACAGCAAGTGGTGATGCGGATGTGTCCAATAGTGTGTACTCCCTGCTTCTTGGCTCACCCTCCCTATTCAAATTTCCGTCTCTTCATTTTTTTTTTTTTTTCACCCTCGTTCCCAAATCCTAGCGATAATAATGATGTGTCCTGCGCCTTGGCGAAACAGCCAGCCAGCCCGGGAATTCCGAGGCCATCTCGGCGCTATTGTAATATGGGCCAATACCACACAAATCAAACCCCCGCACATCCGTTGGCGGGTAGGGCGGGCTAGCAGCCAGCCAGCGGATGGAGAGGGGCGTGGATGGAGGAAAGGGAAAAGGTAGGGCGGCTTGGTGGCCTGCGCACTGTGTACATACTCAAGTTACCTCACCCGGATTCCCCGCCCCACTTCTTGAGGAACTTCCCGACCGGGTCTTGGTGGGCCTGCCGGGCGCTTGCCCGAATAATCACTCTCACAACGGAGAGCTCAAACGAGTCAGTCGGAATTGCAATCCGGGAGATCCATTGGATAAATGGACACGAGCACGATATGTACAAAGTTTGAGACCTGGTGGGTTCGTGTGACGGGGATATGTGCCGCCCTCGTACACGCAGCTATAGTCCACGGCGTATGAAAAAGGGTTGTGGATACAAGAAACGTTGTGTGGGTGGCTCCCAAGTCCAGCCTAGCCCAGCCCAGATGCAGCCGAGTGGATCGAATTTCCTGTGGGGGTGGGGTTTGATGTTTCGGATGTTTCGAGGATCTGTCGCAGGGGTACCCCAGCTGTCTTTTTTCTTTCTTTTCTCTTTCCTTATTGCCTCTGCCTCAGAGCCCCAGTCCGTCAATCAATCATGTTGGCCAAAAGCCAGCCGCCCCCTTCCGGCTGGATCGCTGCCGTTTTTCTTCACCCCCGACCCGGTTCTTGCGTGTTTCAACACCCGAGCCGCCTTCGATAAATGGTGATGACGATGGCTGCCCAGGAACGAGATCCTTCCACAGATCTGGGATGCTCAACGCAATATCAGCCTCGTGTTCATTTATCCTAAAAGCAACAACCCTGGATGTTCGCTTACTTGTGCATAAAAAAACGATCCGTGCAACTTTCCTCCCCTAGCACAACATCGGCTGAGCTGTCCGGCTGAGGCAGGCAGGCAGGCAGGCAGGCAGGCAGGCAGGCAGGCAGGCATGGGTCTTTTCCATCGGACGCTGCGTCGGCTAATGCCATGTCCAGGATTTCAGGACGGCGGCCGATGACAACAATCGGCGTCCTCGGGTCGTGAATTGGTTGGGAGGGATGACGCCCCTGGTATCACCGAAAACGCATCATCCGAATAGCACCACATGAGTGGTCGGGGCACTCCTCCCTGGACAATCCTCGGTGACATCTTGTTTACTGATCCGGGCGCCGCCCTGGTCCACATCCCTGGGATGGAGTCGGGTCCGGCGGCCAATCCGAAGGGCGGGTTGCCTGAGAACAAGGAAGAGGCTAGTGGCGGCCATCCCATCTTTTTCCCGCCCAGCTAGTCCCGAGACGGTTTGGTGAGGGGTCAAGGGCCGTCCGTTTTTGGGCTTGAAAAGCCAGCTGTCAGCTTTTGGCGCCTTGCTGACAGGAGTAGCGGGCATTAGCTTCAGTCTCTAGCTCACCCTCCAGGCTTATCGTCGCCGCGCCGTGGTGTGTGTGATGACGGGGTCGAAACCGGCCGAGCAGAGAGCACCTATGCTGATCTCTGCCGCTGGGAAGAAGAGTTGAACCGATCTGGAGAAGACGCGGAATCTCCCGCATCGGGCTCCCCAACGTCGTCACACCGCATCATCACGGCGCGCCCAAGGTGATGGCGATGGTGGACTGACCCAAGTATCCGGCGGTCGACCATAGCTAGCGTTTCACTTTCGGAAGTGGCAACAGGCTGTGCAGCATTCTGGCCGCGGGCGCGCAACCCCCGGCACGATAATGAATGGATGATCCTGTACGGAATCATTTCGGAGGCCTCCCCGTTCCGGGAATGTGGGCAGGAAGTGCGAGATGGGCCGTTGGAAGGATCTGGCTGGGAGGGGTAAGAAGAAAAAAAAAAGGAAAAAAAAAAAGCGCATGGGGCAGAATCTGCTGTGGATGGGTGCCCAATCGGATTCTTGAAACGAGGTCAATAACGGACAAAAAACAGTATGGCATTCTATAGATGTGGATAAGGGAGAAATAAAAGCAAGCAGGGAACTTTTTTTCCCAGCCGCTTACAGGGGAGGGTGGGAAGGGATGTGCGGCGGAGGAGTATGAGGATGAGGGGAAGCGCGGGAAACGGGCAGCAGGCAGTTCAGACCCGCCCCGGCGGCCCCAAGAAAATCTGCTCGGGGCCGTTCGATGCAAGATCTAACCCGAGATCGTGCGTCGTAGCACTGCCTCAGTTTGCAGCACTTTTTTTTATTGCCTGCCGGGAACTCCTCCATGCCAGCTCACACGAGAAGAAAAAAAGTCGCAATTAAAAACAAACAGGAGCAGTTCCCGAGATGATGCGGCCGGCCGCGGCCTGACAGTCGTTTTCTGGGTTTTTTTTTTTTTTTCTTTTTCTTTTGCCCAGATCCGATCCCGGGGACAACGGCCGTCGTCAGCCGTTTTGCAATCTCGTCCACTCTCTCTCTCTCTCTCTCTCCCTCTCTCTCTCTCTCTCTCTCTCTCTCTCTCTCTCTCTCTCTCTCTCTCTCTCTCTTTGCCCCGCACCCGCCCCGATCCCTGCCCGGTGCGACATGAAACGCCGTGAGCTGCTGCTGCTGCTGCCTGTTTGCGGACAACCACACGCCCAGAGCAACATAAGGTCCGTCGGAGGTTGGGCACGTTTCTGCCACCCGAATCACGGTTTCATTTTTTTAATTTTTTTTAATTTTTTTTTTTTTTATTTTTTTTTTTTTTTTTTTTTTTTTTTGATGTTATCTCGTCCCAAAACCGTTTGTGTCCCTCACATTCTGTTTGATCGGAGCGGGTTTTACAAAGACCTGCTTCTGTCTCCTGGCCTGGGCCTTTTTTGTTTGGCTGGTTTACGACGAGCTTTCTTTCATACCACAGGGCCGGTCGATCCAACGAGAAACAAAACAGCAGGACGGAGATTGCGGGGTCCAACATCTCTCTACTACGGCAACCTTGTGCCTTGGATACACCGCCTGCCTACTTCCCTACCTACCCTCCGCACGGCGGTGGTGTCGTCAACCGGAGCTCAAGCCCAATCCGGAAGTGTACACCGAACCCAACACAACCAGCCACCCTCGCTCCCTTACCCCCTCCCTCTTCCCTTGGAACCCGACACCGCAACATCGACTGCTTCCCGGCCCGGGGCTTGCACCCAGCGGAAGCGGTCCCGGAGATCTGGGTCATCGTGGAGGAGGCCACACCCACTTTTTTCTTTCTCTTGTTCCCGTCGTTTCTCGACGTTCTTCGCCCAAACGACGCCCCACTCTATTTTTTTTTTCTTTCTTGCTTGGCAGAGACGGACGTATCTGTGGGTCGCCTTGGTGCAATTTCTAGACATAGATTCCCTCTGATCCTCTGGCTCATTCACACAGAAACGAGACATACGTCCAAGCAAACCGGGCACTGGGGACGCTCTCGTGCGACTCACACCAACCCCCGCACCTTGCTATGTATGTACATAGAGGCCCGACTGACTGGTCGTCTCTACAATCTCACCCATCCATCCCCATCCTCCTCGCCCCGAGACCTGCGCCTCGTTTGTCTGGCTTCTTCTGCACCGGTATCGTATCGCCCCTGAGACAGAAACATGTAAAGAGCCCAGAGTCTGACCAGGGCGTGTGCTTACCTACTTACATGTGTGTCTGTGCGTTTGGGTTCCTCCCATGAATGCTGTCACTCCCATTGTGCCATCCGAAAAAAAAAGAAAAGAAAAACTTCGAGAGCGCGTGCGTGCGTTGTGCCCCGGGACGGGCCCCCCCCTTTTTTCCCCCCTTTCTCCTTCAAAAGTCAAGCTCGGCCCATGTTAAACTTTTTCCTCGTCGGTGCAAACGTGCACAGGCAGAAAAACAACAGCAGCATAGGTCAAGATCATCATCTCGCATCTCCAACCTGCCACGCATGGCTGCGCACATGTGCCCGCCGTAAACCTAACAACCGCCTGCTGCCCGCCGGCTTGATGTAACGTGTCAAGGAACAAACCGAACCGGGCCGCAAGGGCCTCTTCGCCACATGCCTTTTTGTTTGTCTATTCTGTTTATTTTCTCTGACATGAGTGTATTGTATGCACAGTTAAAACGGACGCGGGCCTCGTCGGCCCCTCTCGGGACTGCCAGGCGAACTCTATCTAGGCCTTCCTGTTCTGTCGCTCACCCCCCACCATCACCGCAACACCACCCACCTGCATTCCGTTAAACTTCATGCTAGCCCGTTTTTTTTCTCGCCCACACATCAACAAGCTTTTTCTCACCCCTTTTCTCTCCGCCGAAAAAAGCCTCCCTAAGCATAAAAACAAACACCGGAAGAATGGCTAGGGGAAAAAGGGACCAACAACACAGATGGGTCCGGCACATGAAGGAAAAAAACAAGCATAGTCCTTGTTGGCAAAAAGAGACAGGAGGGGGAGTGCCTGTATATGTCATGTAGATACATAATACATAGGAGATGAGGGGAAATGGGCTATCATTACCTAAAAACCCGCCTTGTGAGACGGACCGATAGGTTCACAAAGCCCAGCCTCGCGAGGCCGAGACTCTGCCTCGGAAAAAACCTTGCTTCATCCACATCCATCGTGGAACGCCACCGCATCATGATAACCTTTTTTCCTTCTCTCTCTCTCAATCTCTCCTTAACGGATAAGGAGGGAGGGCGATAGCGGTAGCGACGGGTTCACGGGATGGGTCTGGATTGGGCCGCTTCAACCTCCCCCTGCATGCGTGCACATGCACGACCAGAGGGAAAGCTTCGGCGAGCCGTATCACCGCCACCGCAACACAGGCCAGCTCCGGTCAGGCCACGGATGGTGTCATGGCAGTTTACCCTGACGTGCCGTGTCCTCTACGGACACGGGGCCGTGTACTTTTCTGCCCCAATCTCTCGCAGAGAAAAAAAAAGGGGGACGGCGGGAGATGAATGACCAGGCTGGGCTCACCCATTACAAAATAGGGGACGCGCGGTAGCCAAAGCCAAACTCCATCTCCCTGATTGCGGGTGTGCCTACCCTCGTAAACAAGTACTGTACATAACTCCTGGGGTGTGCGTGGATCCAAAGGGAGAGAAAAAAAAGCAAAGAGGAGACACACCCGAGTGAGGGTCCATGATGTCCAACGTCCCAGCCGACCGATATTGACAGCAGACAAATGACAGCAAAAAAGCCGCGTGTATTCCCCGCAGCAAAAAAGGTCCAGACGTACAACGTCGCGTCAATCGGAGCCAGCTCCGAGAAGAAAAAGAAACGGGAGGGTGAGAAGGACTGGAACGTGTAACGAAAAAAAAATAAAAATAAAAAGTCGCGCAAAGCACGCCAGTACATAGTGGGCTAGACTTGCGGCAAGGCACGCTATTGCCCCGGGTACGTTACCATACCATGCCATACCATAGCACGGTGAATCAAACGCAGACGGCACCGGCTGTCTGGGAATTATTTCCGAGCCTAGGTGGCCTCTCGTGTCCGTCTAGTGCTATGCGGAACCAAAGCCGCACTTTGCTTTGTGAAAAGAGAGAGAAAAAAAAAAAAAAAAAAACTGGGGACAACAGCCCAGATACTTGACGCTAGGCATTTGCAGATCCGGAGCTAGTCACGGCCCTAGTAGGCCCTAGGAATCGACTCTGTTGAGGAGAGCGTGCGTGGTACATACAGTGTTTTAGGCTGTGTGGGATAGGTAATCCAACAGCCACGAAGTGTTTGCAGATCCCTTGATCTGCTCAAGCAACCGTCGCGAGACGCCCCTGATCCTCTCAAAAATCGTCCGGATGAACTTGTCCGGAGAAATGAGGCTAGAGACTAGCTCGAAAGACAAAAAAGAAGCCATGACAAGATGTTCGCCTCCGAGGCATATCCTTGCTAGATCCCCCGAGAGAGCTAGTGAGAGAGAGAGAGAGAGCGAGATAAAAGAGAGATTGATGAACAAGATATCAACACCCCATCCTACCTACACTACCAGGTAGTTTGCTTTTGCCCGATCTAGCCCAGAGATGAATTCTGGCCAGGCTAAGCTGACTCGTCGTGAAGAACAGGAAGACGAGTGGGGAGCTGAAACCACACCAGGCCTTGGGGCTGGATTTTGTATCTCAAGGCACCTTGCCCGCTAGCCCGCCCCTGGGTGCATCTCCACCTTCAGACTCTGAGGTGATTTGTCGGGGCGCCGCTGAAAACAGGACGCCAGAGGCCGCCCTTGCAGAAGCACTTGCGAAACCCCTCGTGGCGGCTGCGGCGGCGGCAGCTGCGGCAGAAATAAGAGTGGTAGCCCCAGTCGCAGCGCCAGTACCAGTACCAGCACCACCGCCATCGGAGGCGCCGGTGGGTGGGGTTTGAGCCTGAGGGTGTGGAGGAGGTGGGGGAGGTTGTGAACGCTTAGCGTTGCCGCCCTTACTCTTATTGGGCTTCTTGGGGGGAGGGGATTGCGTCTGTATGCTCGTTGATCCGTCAGCGACGGCGGCTGCAGCTGTGCTAGGGGCTGTTGATGCCTCCTCAACCGGCCTCGGATTCTCCGGGGCCAGGACCCGGGACATGACGGCGTTGGAGCTGGGGTCTTGGTAGTATCCAAAGTAGTCACCACCATCCTCTAGGTGGCCCCGCACCTCGCCTACATCCTCCCGACCTCCGGCTCCGTGATTCGTCGCTTCGCGACAGTTGCTAGCACCAGTCTGAGGCAGCACGCCACCGGCGGAAGACTCACCCGAGCCGACGCTAGTAACGGCGGCTGCGTCCTGCCGGGACGATGGGAGAGAAATGACGCCTATGGTCGCTGCAGAGGCCCTCGTATCGCCGGGGATCGCGACAGAACACCCATCATAGAGAGATGGCGCTGTCCCCGGGCCGGAACCAGGCACGTGAGAGGCGTCTTGTTTTGCAGAGATATCCGTTTTTGGCATCGCTCCCGCTGTAGAACTGCTGCTAGCCGTCATGGAGTTGACGGGGTGGTTGACCGAGCCAAACGAGTCCGGAGGGGTGAGAGTTGGGCTGAGGCGGATCTGGTCCTCACCAGGCTCGAACGAGAACCGCTTCTTTTCCTGACCGGTCTCGCTAAGTTGGCGCCCGAGCTGTCGGGTCTGCTGTGCGTGCATGCTGGAATTATACTTTGCCTGGGTCATAGTACCGGCTCGCTGGAGACCATCCTCAGATTCGCCTCTCTGCTCGTTTATCATCCCCTGAACTGCATCTTCGTCGTCAGAACTGGAACTACTATCCGGGCTATCCGACTCGGATGATTCGGGCGAAAGCCGGGCGTTGTTCGATTTCGATGATTGCTTGCCTGGGCGCTCGTAGCCGACACGAGCTTCGCCGCCTGGTTCGGAGGGAGCAGGATTCGAGGGATCGAGCAGCTCGTTCAGGTTTGCCATTGTTTCGGTGGGGGACTGGGCGGAGTCCCATGAGCCCCGGATACGGCCATACTTGGGCGTTGGCAACGGGGCTCTGGGTTGCGTGAGCAGACTCTTGCTCACTCGCACGTCATGCTTCTCGTCCACGATTTTCCGACGGTCACCTGTTCCTCAGCGCCGTTAGCCTGAATGTTCATATACGGCTTTATGCCGGGCAGACATCGTGCTTTGATGCGAAGAGAGAAGGGGGAGAGGGAAGGGTAGAATCAAACATACCAAGATACGGCTGATTCAGCCGAGTAGGGCCGGTCGTAGACTTTTTACCCACTGCGTCCTTGCGAGTCCGAGGCCCGCTGCTGGGGGATTTGGGGTCACCCACAGCAGGGCGGCCGCCGAGGCTTTGACGGACTTTCTCACCTACCATCCTCATCCGGCCCGTAAACTTGCGCGAGTCGCCGCGGTTGACGACAGAGGTGCTGCGGGCGAGGGCAACCGTTTCCATGCCGCCCATGGTCTCGTGTGCGAGCAGGACCTCCAGCCGGTGGATCTCGCGCTTGTACTCCGTCTCGCGCCGGTCCCATTCATCCACCGCGGATTCGTACAAGGCCAGATCGTGCAGTCGTTCCTCTGTTGCCCGGCCTGCGCGCGCCTCTGCCATCTGGATCCGGCGCTCCAAGGCCGGGACGGCCTCGATGAGCCGCGAGACGAGCCCGCGGTACTCGTCAGGCAGCGGAGTCCTGAACGGCTCCGAAACGTGTTCGGGGTTGCTGACCATTCCACAGTACCTGCTGCTGCTGGAACCGCTGTGCTTGTGGAATATGCGACCGGGACGCTTGTCTTTGTCCTCCAAAAGCCGCCATCCGTTCCTGCTTGACATGACAGCCACCTGCAGCAGATCCAGGACCTGGTGCAGTTGCGGATTGTGCCACGGGTTGCCCGCCAGGCCCAGGTCTGCGTCCGCGCTCCCGTCCAGGTCTGGTACTGATGTCCATGAAGAGTCCTTCTTGTTCATGTCGATATCGAATACTGGACCAACGCGCCGTGTGGTGGGGGTGACGTCATCCGCCGCCGACTTCCTCATACGTGGCACGAACTCGCGAGGCTTTCCAGGGCTTGGCGGGGGACTCTTGGCTTCTGCAGAGGGCGTGTTGCGCCGTTGTCGCTCTCTGGGGGACTGCGGAGAGTGTCGGCCCGCGTCATCGCCGATTGGGCTGATGGTCCTGCTGCTACCCGCGCTGCCGCCGTGACGATCCTCCAACGGCGACGGGAGAGCTGCAGATCTCGGATTCCCCGATGGGATATGGATTCTGCGGGGCGACTTTGCGTTGAGTCTCCTCTGCAGGCGGACGAGCGCAATTGATGGCCCTGGAGGCGGCTTTTGGGTGGCGCCGTCCCGCGAGGTCGAGGCGGTTGGCGTCGGAGATGGGGAATGATGGATCGGACGCTGAAAAGAACGGGAGAGAGGGGAGACGGGAGACTCTCTTCCGCCGCTCTCCTCGTCGTTACCCGAGGTTGGAGTCTCTGCTCGACGACGTGGGCCGACTCGGCGAGTGCGGCCGTCGTCGGCCATTTTCTGCCGAGGAGGATTGCGTGCTTCTGTTTGATGTTGTGAAAACGATGCTCTTGGCAGCTGTAGTAGATTGGGTGATTGCGTGGAGAGAAGATGGGGCAGAGGAGGGAGGGTTTGGCAAAGGAAACAAGATGTCGGAAGGGAAGATGTATGGGAAAGAAAGAGAATATGGGGAGGGATACCGATATCAGAAGGGAAAGGAGATACCGTGCCTCGGAGCGAAGAGGCTAAGTGGATGGAGGGGGAAAAGGCGTGGGAGGAGTTGGGGAGATGCGGATGCGCGTTGTTCGGGTTACTCGGGCAAAAAAAGCGGGAGTGACAACGAACCGAAAAAAAAAGCCCTGCCGAGGAAGGTGCCACCGACCTTGATGGTAACCACGGCACTTGCAACTTTTGTAGCCCTACTTCTCTTGGTCGGCGCCGGAACCGCGGAACGAACACGACTGACCTCTCTGGTACTCGACAACATCCCATTTTTATCTCTTGCACAGCCTCGTCCCTACGGCCAAGGTATCATGCAGATCTCAGCATCATGTACGTGTCCAGTCCTGCGAGCAGAGACACAGCATCAGACAGATACGTACAAGAAAACACGGGCCGAGTTTCTTTTTGGAGCAACCTCTTTTTGGTAGTCATTGTCTGTATTCCTTCAGAGAACCAGAACTCTTCTCAACGCCGGTCGGCCAGCTAAGCCGATGCTCCCCCGGGCATTGAGCACTAAATGATCAAGCTTTCTTTCTAGGTAGGTATGGGAAGCCACTGATGCCACGCCTGTCATCTTGCCGCCCGAGCTACTGGAGACGTTCGACTTCGCCTTCCTACTTGTCAGGTATCTTGAGAATGGAGTCGCCCGCCGAACAGAGCGAAAAAAGGGGTGGAGACAAAAAAGGCAGAAATAAAAGGCGGAGATAATAAGTCATAAGGCCTTTTCCGTCCAGTCAGCTCTCTGTGTTTTTGTTAAAAGAAAGACGCCCCCGGCCCCAGATAATAGTGACCGTCAGCTCCTGCTCACCTTGGACGGGTTTGAAAGAGACCCGGTCGCCACTAGTAGAAAGAGTCCTCCGCTTTCCTCCTGGGCCTCCCCCTCCCTTCCAGCTTGTCCGCAAAGAGCTCCTTGCCCGCGTTGCCAAGCTTGTCCGGGAAGAGCTCCCTCGCCGTCGCCCGCCCCTTGATCGAGAATCCGGTCGTGCCGGAGTCGCCCTGCGGCGGCTGCTGCTGCTGTTTTGCAAGGCCCTTGATACTAGTGCCGCCGGCCGCTATGCTTGCGCCCGTTGCTATCCCTGGCCGTGTAACTCGATCTGTTGGGTTTTGTTGGTGTTTAGAGCTTGAACGAGTTGACCATCATCTTCTCCACGCAGTCGACGTGATTCGCCGCGGTCCGCTTGGTGCCGCTGCTGCCACAGCCACTGACGCAATCTGAATCGAAGCAACAGCCGCTGGGCTGTTGTTGATACCTCTGTTTCTGCCGATGCTGATCCTGGGCTTGGTGCTGGAGACAGCCCATTATTGGGGCGCCCCGACCACCGCCACACACACACACGCCGCTCGGGGAGGATGCTTCGACAACACTGAAGGGTGACATACCGCTGAGGCCCCTCCTGACCGCCTCGACCTTATCGATTTGGTCCATCTGCGCCTTACCGCTGACCGCTGCCACCTTGGAGGGGAACAGCTCCTTGGCTCGGTTGTCCCTCGCCGCCGCTGAGAGCCCTTCCTTGATGACGCGCGCCTTGTCTCGGTTCCGCGACGACGACGCCACCGACACCGCGTCATCACCGTCACGGCTGCGCACGGGCGAGGCGGAGCGGCCCCGGAGGCCGGACCCGCCGCTCCTATCGTTCCGGCTGCGCAGATCCGGGAAGAGCTCTTTGCCGCGGTTGCCCTGCTGGCGCCGGTGGTCATCGGAGCGGTCGGACCGGCTGCGCGACCTGGTCCGGGACCTAGATCTGGACCGCGAGTAGCGGTAGCTGCCGCGCCTCCTGCTGCGAGCCCTGGGCTCGCGTCGCGCGAGCGTCTCCTGGTCGTCGTCGTAGAGACTGGCGTCGAACCGCTCCACCCCTTCATCGTCGCCCTGCCTGCCGTCATACCTGCCGCCGCGATCGTCGTTGCGACGGTCGTCACGCCGGCGCCTGTCGTACGAGTCGCGGTCGCGGTCGCGGTACCTGTTCCGGTAGTTTCCGTTCCTCCCGTCGTCCCTGTTCTGTCGCTCCCACTCCGGGTGCCAGAGGTAGAACCTGCTGCGCTCGGCGGCGCCCTTGATCTTGCGGTCGCCGACGACGGCGATGCGCACCTGCAGCGTCGCTCCGGGCTTGGCACCGCACGGCTTCGCGGGCAGGAGCTCGAGCACGGGCAGCTGGGCCGGGTCCGCGACGTCGATGGCCGAGAGGGCGATGAGGGCCTCGGACGCGCTCGACTCGGAGGCGAAGACGAGGTTGGCCGACGAATCGTCGATCCACTCAATGTACTTGTACTGGAGGCCGCCGGCGTGCTCGTCGAAGTAGGTCTTGATCTCGTTCGGGTTCATATTGTCGAGGCCGCGTATGTGCACCTTGGCCGGGCATAGCCTGAGCTCCTCGGCGGTCAGGTCTGCCGCCGGGTCGGTCGACTCGGCCACCTCTCCGGGTTCCTAGTCGCAATGAATGGGACAATGCCTTTGCGTCAGCATTTCTGCGTCAATTTGTGCGCCGCAAGAAGGAAGTGTATCAATGGCTCGGTAGGGCAGAGGCGCGTGCTGACCTCGGCGTCGTCCGCGGGAAGGATGTCATCGTCCACCGGGAGGATGCTGTCGGCCTCGGGCATGGCATAGTCCTCGACGTCGCCCATCTCGATATCATAGTCTTGATCCATGGTGGGCAGAGAGGTGTAGCCGTGCGCGGATTGCGACGGGGCTGGCGGGGTGTGGTTTGATCTGGCGGGAAAGCGACGGTCCAGCAGCTACTCTTTTAAGGTGGGTGTTGTGGTTTGGTTGGTGGTTGGATGGGAGGTAGGAGGTATGGAGGTGGGTTTTAGCGGCGCTGCAACATGATCGCCGCGACCTGAGGGAGGTTAGAATGCGGCGCACAATCAAATGTGAGAAATGGTTCAGGGAAGGATTAAAGGAAACGCTGTCACGGCAGCGTTCGCCGCAATCCAGAGGAGACAGGTCGGAACAATCAGGGCTCGCAGCCTTGCGTCGCGCCTCGTCTGCCCATTGTCTTGATAGCGCGTTGACCCCACTCTATGTCTGCCAACTCTGCTGACACAACACAAGCGGGGCAACCCTAAACCCCCAAACCTGGACATGACGTTGCGAGAGCAGCCACAAAACACCGCGCATGTGGCATATCGGCCGTGACGTATTAGAGGCTGTGCCTGTTTGCGAATGCACTGCTACCCGGTAGGTAACCAGCAGCTCCCCTTTTTTCTCCATCAACCGGAAAAGCACAAAAGAGTACTGATACACGCAAATATAAAATCCCATGCCGTCAGCCCGTGCCCAGCCGGTGTCTTGTGTATGCAGGAGCTATACGTGTCTTTAGTTCATCCAAAAGACATGTCCTATGCTTGGCTGCTAACGGACCTGCCTCTTTCCTTGTCGATGCGTTAGGCCCAGGCACGACATTGCCTTGGAGAATAATCCCTTGCGTACCCCAGCCTCTGATTGGGCTAGCGGCCGGAACAAGTCTTAGTACCCCTGGCGTGGCTTTCTTCCTTCCCACGTGGTGGGGCATACGTACACTCCCGTGCCGCCTGCAGGCACATTAGACAGATCAAGCTTGGTGACACGTCCTGGGGGTACACCGGCAGCAGGTAGGTAGGAGGCAGTCCCATCTACAGGGCCAAAGGGCTCGCAGGGCCGGTTAGAAGGAACAGCAGCTACGCCTGGCGCCAAAAATAACGGAGCGGCACCTGATTTTATTTGTAACCCATTGTTACAACCCAACACCTGGGTCCTAGGTGCTTAAAAAACTTGTTGTTGCGCGAGCGAGGAAGGAAGAGAACTCCCGTCTACTTGGGGGCGGAAAGCCGTCTACATACCCAGGGTAAAGAGGAGCCGGGGGTTGCTCCGTGACATCCGGTCCATCCAGCTAGCAAATCGCCATAACCGTGCTTTTGGTGCTGCTCGCTTACTCGTCGGCCTCCTCCTCGGCGGTCTCCTCGGTCGTATCGCGGGTGAGAACGTGGATGTAATCCGCCTCGGGCTCCGGGCTGCGGGCCTCGATAACGGGAACGTCGCGGTTGCCCTTGCCAGGCACGGGCTTGCCATAAGTCGACCCGTCGGGAACGAACCTGCCCCAAACCGTTCCGTCGAGATTATATATAGTCCTACCCCTTGCGTAGCATCGGTAAGCACCTTGCGGGCAGAAAACCCTTTTGAGCAGGATATTCATGTTCCGCGTCGGCGCCGTAGGTTTGGTAACGTCCTCAAAAGGCAGGGGCAAAGGAGCCGCGAAAACGGGCGAGCTGCTAATGGCGACGATAGCTATAAAAGCGGTGGCTTTTAAATTGCATTTTGGCGTGGTTTTTCCGAGGAAAAATAGATAAGCAGAAGCACAACCACACAGGAGTTGCGGCCATGTGTATAAAAAGAAAGCAAAGCCGGAGAGGTAGCTTAAGCAAACCTCGCCTGACGGGTACCACAATGTTTAAAACCTTGGCAGGTATGTCTCGCCTCGTTAGGGGCAACAGAAGGATTCCATACCCGCTCGGGCTGCACCATGGGATTTGGTGGCAGGTGTAATGTCTCAGAAACTACCTCGAACCCAATTTCAGGAAAAGCCAGAGAGAGCGCCATCAAAGAGATAAAAGGAGAAGGAAAAGATATTCACCTGCTAGACTTCCCCGATCTATAAAACCCACAGCAAAACAAGCCAAGATAATCAATCCCATGGCAAAAAAGAAGAAAACCATAGTAGTCACAGATTTGAACGCCCAGTTCTCCAATCACTCCGTTCTATCCGTAAAAGCGTCCAATGTCTTTTCCGTCGCTGCTGTTACCTCCTCCACGATGAGCCGGACAAGGTCGTGGATGGTGTCGTTTCTTCTTGCTCTCATTTCATCGTATTTTCGCTTGGCCTGGTGGCTGCCTTTATGGGCGGCGATGAGCATGCGTATGGCCTTTCTCATGGCTCGCACCTCGCACCCCCTATTTGACCGACGTGGCCGTCAAGGGTTACACCGTCTCAACGCGCCTCCGATTCTCGTTCATGTTAGGAACAACCCTCGCCACTTTGGGTCGGGACCCCTCACCCTCGCTTATGATAGCCGCCGGCGCCACCCCTGGCGCAGTGCCCGACCCGAAGCTGGACGAGCGCGACATCTCGGACGCAGCGCGCTTCAGGTTGGTGGTCAGAGCAGGGGGCAGGATCTCGCCAGCGGAGGGCCGGTCACTATCGTCGATGGCGTCGTCGTCGCGGTCCAAGACCGCATCCAACGCCCAGCATGGGTCAAGTCCTGGCAAGAAGACGGGCGCCCTGCGGAGCGCGTGCCAGGAGAGCGTATCGAATCGCATGGCGATGTAGAGCGAATCGATTAGGCCATTGCTGTCCAGCACCGCGCAGTGTTTGCGCAGGAACTCAAAGTCGTATCGTCCGTGAATCAGCGATTCATCAAGCCGCCGGATCATAGGGAGTCCCTGAAGCGTCTCGGCGTTGCACAGTTCCGCCTGCAGGGGCATCCACGGACGGCCCTGGAGGAGGCTGGAGAAGGCCTTGGATACAGCCGAGTTGAAAGCCTCGGCGCCACGGTCGTTGATGACGACCATCTGGTGCAGACCGCGGGAGAGGCACCGCTTGTACGCGTTCGTGTTCCTCTCGAATGGGAAAGGAAGAGCGGAGGTTGGGAGAAGCGAGATGTGGACGGTCCAGAGATTGTTCCCCTCGGGAGCCGACGTTGGTGCCCGGCGTGACCTTATCGCGGGGGCTGCTGTGTGGGCCCTGGGAAAAAGCGGCACGTCGACGGCTGGATGACTTGCCATCGGCACGTCCTGATCCGAAGTCCTTCGATGCCTCGTGGGTGTCGAGGACACGTCCAGGTCTTCGAGAGCCTCGATACGCTCCTCCAGGCCGATGTCGGCATCGTTCAGCTCAAGCTGACGGTTGTCAAGGCGCCGCACCTCGTCCTCGACGTGCTCGATCCGCTCGCTGTGATGGCCGAGGCGAATCTGAGCCTCGTGGTTTTGACGCTCGACCTCGCCGATCGAGTGCCACGCCCGGCTCAGATTTTGATATGCGCTCTTGACCTCGAGACTGGCCTCCTCTCTGCTCTTCTCGACCAGCTCCTCCAGAGCACTGAGCCTGGCGACAAAACTCTCCTCCAAGGTGGTAAAGCTCATCTGCAGGGCCCTGAGCTTGCCGGCCAGGTAGTCGCGCTCGGGAACGTAAGGTTCGTTGGTGTGGAAGCATGACTGATGACCGCAGACGCAGTAGGCGCTGGGTATGCTTGTATTGAGGGTGAACTGCACGCAGCCGCAGCGCTGGCCTTTGAGCTCCTGCTGTGGTAGGAGATAGTGGCAGGAGCCCTCGGGGAGTTTGGACTCCCCCGGTTGGGATGCCGGCCCTTGAGGCGGCGACGGCGATGACTTGTTGGATCTGGACATGGTGGATCTGCGGTCGTATAAAGTCTGGGAAGAGCGGTACTCGGCGCAGCCGCAGCTTTGCTCATGTGTTTCTTGACTGATATGGCTGTTGGCCAGCCCACCTAGCGGTCGCCCGCTCCTGTGCACAAGCACGAAGGTCGTTGAACAAGGTAAGAGGCGAAGATACCGGAACGGGCACGGGGATCCTTGGTCAGGCGGGAGGTTCCGCTTCTAATAATGTTTGGGCGGGGAAAAGAAGGTGGCGGAAGGGGTGCTATCGGAAGTGCATCACTGAATTCGGGCGAGCAGCGTGGATCTTCTTCTTCTTCTTCTTGCGCCCGTCCATGGAACCGAGACCGGGACAGGGGGCGGGTCGTGCGTCGATATCAAAATGTAGGTAAGGGAGGGCGGGACGAAATAAAAAAGGGAAAGAGGCGTGAATGCCCAAGGTGGGTAGGATGGGGTTGCCGCCGGAATGCAGTCGAGTGGGAATGGGTGGGCTTTTGTGAGTTGAGTGGTGGACTGGGGGGCGGCGGCTCTGCCCCTGGGTGCCGGGATGACGAGATATCGTGTTAGTGGGACCAGCGGTGACTTGGCTGAAGGACGCCCATGTGGTGCGGGCGGAGCGACAAGGGGGCGTAGTAGAGGACGAACGCCCTCTTTTGAGTCCAGGCACGGCGCGCGAACCAAAAGATAACGGGGCGGGTGTGCCGGCACTATTATGCGGCGGGAAGCCTGCCGTCTTGGTTGGGCGTTGGCGCTTCTGGCTGGGCCTTATGGGTCAGGGCCGGGAACGGATCTCTGTCGCCGATGAGAAGGCCACACACAAGCCTGGGACCAGGCCTGCCCTGACGACGCGGCTTATCCTCGACCACGATGGGACGCCACAGGGATGGGCCGGGCGAACTGGCTGGTGAGAATGGCACTGATAAGGACGACAGCGAGATGGACTGAGCAGGCCGGACGGATGCCTCGAAGAAAGGAGAGCCTTGCGCAACTCGATAGGCGTGCCGCTAATTCGTCAGGGACCGGGCTCCGGAACGGCTCCGTCCAAGGCACAATCTGGGCTGGGAATGGCGAGATACGGTTGGCGACCAGGGGGGTTGCCAGGAAAATTCATGCCCTGGCGCGACCCAATCGCCACGAGGCCGCGACAACTCGGTACGTGTGTGTGTGTGTATGTGTGTGTGAAGAAGGGGTGTACGTAGGAAGACACAGGAAGGCGCCTTGGCCGAAAAGTGAACACTCAAGACGCGATAGGCGAAAGGACCCCAAAGAAAGCAAGAGGTAGGTAGAAAAAGGGACCAGGTCTCTGGTCAGCGACGAGCCAGTGGACAGATAGCAAGGGAGCAGGAGTCCAAGGTGAGAGGGGCTTGGAGGAATGAGCCGGGTGCGGTCGCGACAAGCTGCGAGATAACGCTCGTCAGAGGAACTAGGCTCCTGGCAGGCAGGCAGGCAGGCAGGCAGGCAGGCAGGCAGGCAGGCAGGGGAGGGGGTGTGGGAATCGACGCTAGCGCGCCAGGGTTCGGCTGGAGGTCACCATCTCATAGCGTAATACCCGGCAATGGCAGGGCCACAAGGTAGCCGGGGCTTGTCCCCTCATAATGGGGGTACCTCGCTGGGGCGAGGGCTGAGACGGAGGGGAGGGATGTGTGGGCCAGCGGAGGAGGAGGCACTTTACCCTCGCCGCCCACGGGACCTGGGAGGCAGCTCGATATTGCACGCCGTGCCGACAAAGTGCAGCGTGGGCAGACGGGACGCACGCTCGACGGCCGACGGGAAAGTTGCACGATGGGCCGACAGGAGGCGACAGGGGTGGCCATGGAGAGGCAGGGGCTGGAGTGCATAGATAGATAGGCGGCACCTAGCGAGGTACCTGGCAAGCGTTCCCAACTGCTTTCCCGATGTGCATGACGAAAGCGCCGGCAAATACCTCCATCAGCCATGGCACATCGCTCGACGCAGGTGTCCGTCGGCATGCACCCTTGGCTGACTGTACGTAGTCATGTCGATGCTCCTCTCCAGGAGGCAGTCATTCCACACACCAAAAGCCTGTGTGCGGGCAGCCGGCCGGGGCGGGTGAAAAAAGAGCAGGTTCGGAGTGAGCGAGGTGGGATGGGCGGAGGAACAGCTGCGTGGGGAGCTCCTAAGCTTGTTGCGAGCAAAAGTGGGCCTGGTGGGCCGTGGGGAGTGTGGGGTTTGACCATTTGGTGGGGTGGGGGTCACCGGGGTACCTTCACTGGGCTGGGCTGCCATCACTCGTGCAAAAAAAAAAAAAAAGGAACGATTGGCGATTCTTGACCGTCCACCTAGTCTGGGGTAGGTAGCCATTCAAGCAATCGACAGAAACAATGGAAGGAAACATGTCGGATCCCCGGCGCCGTTCCCAACGGCTTATCGGGCTTGGCAGGAAAAAGAAAGGAAAACGGACTTGATACTTCGGTGGCGAGACGAGCAGGTTGTTATCACAGCCGAGAATGACGCGCAAGGCAGTGCAACACCTCAGGTACCGAGGTGCAAAGACACCCAGCAGAGTTTTCTTCGCTTAGGTAAATGTTGGCCATTGGCTCGTGGGCCGGGGCGAATTTCCGCAAGCATCGTCACGTCGCTCGCCATCTCCCCTGTCGACATCCCACCCCCCAATCCAGACGCACATTTTCAATCAGGCGGTGCCGGGGGCTGGGCCTGCGCCAGGGTCCCCAGCCATCTTGCCGTTCTGGGAAGACGGAAAAGGTGATGCAGTGGGGGGTCAGAGATAAGGCCTTTTTGCCCAGTTTCCATCCATGGTTTCGCGTTCGGCTGCTGCCATTGTGATTCGCCCGTCTGGGTTTTCCGTTTCTTTTCTTTCTTTTTGATTGTTTGTCGGCCGACTCGAACCATCCATTGTCAAGCAAAGCATACGAATGTGAATGTGATAACGTACACTGCCTCCCGTCTGAGCCAGTCCACACCCACCGCCTGGCGATAAACGGAGGCGCCTCCCGGCTCGCCTGCCCAATTCGGCACTCGAGGCGTCGGATTCTGGAAAGCATTCTCGTTGCTTCTTTTCTTTTTTTCGCTGCGGCCGACATCGCAAGCCCTCAATTCTCGGCCGTCTGTATCTCACTGTGCTCACTTATAATCCCTCGTGGCAGGCCACACATACGGCTGACAAGCCCTGCCCATATGTATCGGCGCCCGCATAAAGTGAAACTCGTGGTTCCCCTATCCGTGCATTGAGGCCATATCGGAGCCAAGGAATAGCGACAGACGGTTGCTCCCTTCACCCTCTAAGTCTGATAAGGGTGGCAACACCATCACGGGTACCTGCTGCACACTTGATCTCTTTTTTTTTCTCGGCCTTTCTTTTCTTTCGGGCGAACTTTTTGATAAGACCCTTCGGTATCTGAGAAGATAGAGGAAAGGAGGGGGTGTGAGGGTGGCCCGGATGCTCATAGCGTCTCACTTGCGCGCACAGCCGGCGCAGCAACCCGAGAGCGTTGCATCGCCGGCGCCCGGCTGAGCTGAAGAGCAAGATAAAAGAAACACTCCATCGTCTGGTTCTTAGGTACCGTAAGTTCTTGGTCACCCGCCCTCCGGGCGGCTACCTGCTTTCTATCTGCCACTCCTAGCCTCTCCCCTTATCCACAGTTTCCCGTTTCACATGTTGGGTACGACGTCTTTATCGCCAATAAACGAACGCCAAAAGGGACGCGATGTCGACGAGTATGGTGGCACGATTTTGGGGGCTCGTTGTCGTATGAAGCGGGCGAGAGGGAGTGGTCGAAGAGGGCCCGACATCGACGCCTCGTTAGGTACTAGGCACTGGTGGTACCTGGCGCGGGCTCGGGTTGTTGTGCCACGATGGACCCTGATAAGCAAAACGATATTCGCCATACGCGCCATTACTGACGTGTAAGGTAAGAGCCAACCCGCATGCGGCATGCAGCATGGAAGGCCAGAGATCTGTGCGAGGGGACCCAACGGCTCTCGTGCTCTCACAATACCTGCGCACACGCATGCTGCAGGCCAACATGCCTGGCGCGGCTACTCAGAAGGGCAGATACACCCAAGTCCGCAACCTGAACAAGGCGGTGTCTGGAGACGTTACCCTCCGTTTTTATGCGTGCACACGTAGTCAGCAGCCACTTGGCAAAGCTCTCCCTCGCCTCCTGTCTCACTCTGTTTTTGATCGCATCGTGGCTGGAAAAAGGCAGAGGAAGAGGACTTCTGGCTTGGCAACAGGCACATGATGCGACCCTGCCTCGTGGTTGGATGAGTACCATCTCGCCAAAAATTCTCGCATAAGAACAACCTGAGCCTGGACGTTTTTGGCTTCCATGGGCCCTTCGTTTCACACGCCTGTGCCAATATCGTGATTCGGGACCAAATGTCATTCTCGATTGTAACCATGCCTCGATACGACAGGTGTCTTCCTGGCCTGGGATGGCTGTGCGACTCTTCTTTGCCTTCATCGCGTCGCTGCACAACCGTAACCCCCACACGCACCCGCATGCCACAGCATATGGATGATACGGCCTCGAATCCGCTCTTGGGTCTCGTTGGGCCAAAGTGGCCATTTTTCCGATTTGATTCCATCCGCCGCCTCCGAGATGCGGCTTGGAGATTTGCCGGCTGGGACCAGTCGAAAGTCGTCTGCCGGAGCGCAGTCCCGGGTGTGGCGATGTTTCCGAAAGCAGTCACTCACCGCCTGGAAAAAGCCCATGGACGACGGCCCCTCCAGCTGGCCAGAACAGCACATGTACCATAGGTGCTGATCAGGACTGTGTGTAGCGTGGCAGGAAGGCGGGGTGAACTGGATTTCGCCGCCCAGCTCTATTCACCGGCTCTCCAATGGAGACGCATCGGTCATCAGGATCCAATGCGGCGAATAGGAGATGCGGCGCAAGGCGTTAGGTAATACATGAGGAAATTACATCTCGTCCCCGCGGAATTGGCGCCGGAGCCCAAAGAAACGAGGCACTGCGCAAGGGGGCGCGAGGGGGCGGTCCTGGATTGGTCGAGGGGAGCGCCAAGGCGTTTTGGACGGCTGGCTGGCTTGCGATGGGCGGTGGTACGTTGCCCCG
Source organism: Magnaporthiopsis incrustans (assembly GCA_003049425.1). Taxonomy (NCBI): domain Eukaryota; kingdom Fungi; phylum Ascomycota; class Sordariomycetes; order Magnaporthales; family Magnaporthaceae; genus Magnaporthiopsis; species Magnaporthiopsis incrustans. The sequence goes on along the minus strand of PYSR01000145.1, from coordinate 5,713 downwards.
CACGCCCTCCCAACGCGGTCTGGTTCCAGCCCAAGCCAGCCTCACTTCTCGAGACTCTGGTTGATGGCAGCAACAGACATTGAACCCTCGAGACTCGCGAGAAAGAGAGGGCAAGGCAAGAAACGCAGCAGACACCAAGACTCCGGACGCAGAGCCGGATAGGAAACGCCTCTCGCAGTCGTTTCCTCCAACGGCCCGCCTTTTCACCGACTCCTTAGAAGCATGCGGTTCGGCGACAGCGTCAAAAAACTGCTGGAAACATACACCAATTGCCTTGAGCTCCTCGAGGTCTTCAGGCGCCGCACCGACGAGGCAGCGCCGCAATCAGACGCGACATCGCTCCTCCAGAAGTCTCTCAAGTCGGATCGCGACAAGATTGAACGGCGATATGCCTCTCGGCTGAGCGAGACTGGCAAGCGCCTTGCGCGCGGTGACGGTGAGTGTAGCCCCTCAATGCGGCCCATTGCAGCCCGGCCGGCCTCAGGTTCCTCACTGACTCCCCGTCCCACCGCCTCCGGCTTCGAATTGGGGTTCCAGACAAGGCCAAGTCTGTCCTGCGACGGACGCTCAAGAAGCTCAACGCCGCCCTGGTCGGGCTGCTCCACATGGGCAAGCATGATGACGCGATGCTGCCGTATGACGCGCTTAAGCGGCTGTCCAACTCGTCGCGCATCGACGCCGTCAACGCCATCGACCAGCTCTCGCACAGACTCGCGAGCACGCCCTCGCGACGGTCCCTAGCATCCTCCAGCAGCGGGGCGGCGTCGTCGTCGGGTGATAGCCACCGACGGCGCCGGGCCTCGGCTTCGGACGCCGGAACGGCACTCGTCACAAAGACGCGCAAGGATTCGGGCAGGAAGCCGTCGCGGAGGGCGTCCAAGGAGGAAGCAGCGGCTCCCAAAAAGGCCCGCAGAGCAAGCGAGCCGAAAAGGGACAGCAAGAAGCTGTCCAAAAGCGCCACAGCAAGCAGTACCGCTGGCAGTACTGCAAGCAGTCCTGCAGCCGCCCAAAGTAGCGGCAGCAACGAAAACAGCAGCGGCCCCGCCGCCAGCAACACAGCCGCCATCAAGGACAACGGCACCACCAACGCCGCCGCAACCACGGCAGCCAGCAACAGCGTCGGCGACGCCCACGGCCCGACCGTCAGCAGCAACAAAGACAGCACCAGCACCAGCACCGCCGCCGCCGTCACCACCGGCGCCAGCAGCGCCAACGGCGGCGGTGGCGGCGACAAGAAGGGCGACAGAAAGGTCGAAACTGAGGACGGAATTCCCTACAGGCCCAGGACCCCTCTTCGAAGCCACCGGTTTCCGATGAGCGTGGCCAATAGGATGTCCATGATGACCATCTCGTCGGTCAGCACAAAGCTTGGGGAGATACCCGAGCGACGACGGCTGCGGAGGGCGCACGGGTCCAGCTCTGAGCCGGGCTCGGGCGAAAGCTCCGAATACAACGTGCTGCCGACGTACCCCCTGAAACCTTACCGGACCGCGCCAGGTTCACGATCCAAGAACGGCGGTTTCTGGGGGCTTTTCAGCAGGCGGTGACGTGTTTGGACGTCGCATTTTAGGCTGATTGACGCTGGGGAGCAGAAGCAGGGCGTCGGCCTAAAACCCACGAGTAAGCCGAACCCATTACCCAAAAGTCCTATGACAGGAAAATTTCTTTCCCCTGGCCGTTCACCCACTCACCACCTGATCCCCGCAGCTTCGAATGGATGAGGACGTGAACGAGACAAGACGCCGGATTGTCGAAACCCCCAACTTGGAGCTAACCGTGGCAGGCATGCAATGAAAAGAACCAAAGAAAAAAAAATCAGAAAAGGGCAATGCCAAAAAAAAAAAAAAAGAAAGAAAGAAATTTGCCAACGCTGCAAAATTTGCAGCCGGTGGGACCAGAAAGCCGAAGCCAGCTTGCTGGAACGGTCTGTTTTTTTTTTTTTTTCCTTCTTCAACAATGCACGGATAGAGCCTGTGGGCGGGCGGGCCCGGGCGTCCAACGGCGTCTGCGAGAGGGGCCACTGCCGGGGTCTCACGCGAGCGAGCTTCCCTGGCCGAGTGAGGAGAGGCTGGATTTTTGCATTTTGGTCTCGAGGGACGACCGCCGCCCACAGACCGTTGGCACAGCCGCGCCTCGATGCTGCGTGCACGGGCGGACCTGCAGTTTAGAAGATAGAACAGACTTTTGCCGGAGACGAGAGATTGAATACCGTCGACGAAGGCAAAGAGAAGAGACAGACGCCCCAGGATAGACTGCCCTCTATATATCCACAACAAAATCTTTCAGACGCCGCAAAATTGTGTGCCCCACACAGTAACGTAGCCCCTCCGAGCCAAGCTTGACCTTTGCCCACTTGCAGCGTGCAGGGCGAGTCACATTTTGCTCCAACGCAGTGGCAGCCACAGGGAAAGAACTGCAAAGGGCCTTTTCGGGCTGTGCTGGTTGCGGTTAGACTGGCCTTCCTTGCCGAAGTGTGGGCTGGGGTCGTTTTTTTTTCTTACAAGCGAGCACCGAGCCAAGCAGCAAGCGGCAAGCAGCAGCAGCGGGCACAAACACTCGCACACTCACTTTCGTTCTCGCTCATACACTGCACACGCCTTTCCTCTCCCCCCTCGTCTTGCCCAGAATCTGGACGCAATTGGCCGTTCTCCAGCTTCAACACGACCGGTTTCCCGCACTTGGCAGACAGACACTTGACTCCCAGAGCTCCAGCACAGACTAGATCGCCCTCCAAGATGGCGGACCCCGCCATCTCGGCCCTCAACTCGCTCCTCCGAGGCACCGACATTGAGGACCACGCCGAGGCCCTCAGGCTGGCAAACGATGCCATACGCTCGTCCCCGTCATCCGGTCCCGATCTCCACGCCGCCCAGCACACAAAGGTCGTCGCCCTCGTCAAGCTCGACCGCTACGACGACGCCCTGCGTGCCATCAGCGACGGCGGCGATCGCCTTGCCCAGGAGTGCGCCCTGGAGAACGCCTACGCCCTCTACAAGACTGGCAACCTCGGTGCTGCCGCCGCCATCTGCGACGACTTCTGCGCCAAGGCCCCAGCCTCGTCCGCCGCCCGCGGCGCCCGCCACGTGAGCGCCCAGGTTGCCTACCGCGCCGAGCGCTTCACAGACGCCGCCAGGGCCTACCGCGAGCTGCTCGACACCGTCTCGCGCGAGGGCCTCATCAACGAGGAGGGCGACCTGCGCATCAACATGCTGGCCACTGCCGCCCAGCTCGAGTGGGCCGGCGCCGGCCACCACCTCTCCGAGTCGGAACGCCAGACCTCGAGGCAGGACATGGAGACCTTCGAGGCCGCCTACAACGCGGCATGCGGCTGTGTCGCCCGCGGCGAGCTGCAGAAGGCCGAGGTGCTGCTGAAGAGGGCCACGGCTCTGTGCCAGGCCTCGGGAGATTTGAGCGATGACGAGAGGCAGATCGAGCTCGTCCCCATCCTTGTCCAGCACGCCTATGTCCTGATAAGGCAGGGCAAGCTGGACGAGGCTGCTCAGTTGCAGAACTCCGTCAGCGCATCAGAGTGAGTTCTTGCCCCTGCCTCTCTGCCTGGCTCTGTGTCCCGCAGAGGCTCACATACTGGCAGCCGTCTCCAACGACCAGGTTTACTGACCAGTTCCGTCTTGTTATTCCACTCCAGGATGTCCGACGACTCCACAAAGTGGGTTGCACAAAACAACTCGCTGGCACGAGAGCAGGGCTCCAATCCATACATGACAGCCCGCCTAGCCGAGTCCATCAAGCCGCCCACGGACAACAGCAGGCCGTTTGAGTACCAAGCCGCAGTCCTGAGGCGAAACAAGGAGGTCATTGAGCTGCAATGCCAAAAGTTCAGCGGCGTCCGTTCTAGAGCTAGGACGGGTCTGGCGAGGGAAGACGCCTCATCGGCACCCGACACGTCGCGTGAGGCCAGCAACCTGGGTGTGCTGCATGCCGCTGCTGTGTCGCACCTTCAGACCGGAAAAGAGGCCCTCAGGAGCATACTGCCGCTGCTAGAGTCGCGCCCAGACGACATCGGCCTCCTGCTCACCATCATACAGCTGTACATCCAAACAGAAAACCCAGCACCGGCCCTGTCTCTCCTCGAGGCCCTCTTCAGGCGCCTGGAAGCTGTCACCACCCCTGACTATGCCGACGTCCGCTTCTCCCCCGGCCTCGTCGCCCTCGCCGTCGCTCTTTATCGCCTCCAGGGCCGCCATGCCGCCGTTCGCGCCGAGCTGTCCAGGGCCGCTGTGCACTGGCAACAACAGTCTGCCGCAGTGGGCAGTGACCTCCGCGACGGCAGCGCGCTGTCGCTGTTGCGCCAGGCTGGCATTGAGCTGTTGCACTCGCAAGACTCGTCAGATCTCTCCACGGCCGGCACGGCTTTCTCCCGATTATGCGAGGAGCAGCGCGACCGCCTTGCGGAAGCAGGCCTCGTGGCGAGCTTCGCCACAAGCGACCCATCCCGCGCGCAGTCTTACCTGGCCGACCTGACGCCCGTCGAGAAGCTGACGGCGGGCGTGGACGTGAGCGCGCTCCTGGACGCTGGCGTCGCTTCTCTCCCATCATCGGCGTCACTAGCTACGACCACTGCGGCCGGGAGCAGGAAGCGTGGGGCGGCAGCGGCGGCGGACGGTGCGGCGCCGGCCAAGAAGCCGCGGCGCAGCCGAGCCAAGCTGCCCAAGGACTACGATCCGGAAAAGAAGCCAGACCCGGAGCGGTGGCTGCCGCTGCGCGACCGGAGCTCGTACCGGCCCAAGGGCAAGAAGGGAAAGAAGAAGGCGGCCGAGGCGACGCAGGGCGGCGTCGTCAAGGAGGAGGAGACGCTCGAGCTCGTCGGCGGGGCGGGGGCCGTCAAGGTCGAGAAGGCGCCTGCGGGCGGGGCCGGCGCCAAGAAGAAGAAGAAGGGTAAGAAATGAAGGGGAAAACGTAACGAAACGACATGAAATGGAATCGTAGGCGTCCATACCTAGATACGTAGGTATGCCTCGCGAGAATGCCCTGTTGGTTTTTGGATAGGGCAGACTCGAGGGGACGCTTCGCTGCTCGAGGGGGAGGCGCTCACTCCCTCGTTGCGCGGATGCGACGCGTGCTGATTGCTGATGAACGGGATGATGGCTTGAGGGAAAAGTATGTAAAACTAGGGTTTTGGCTCCAAGAAAAAGGTATGATGATCTTGGGCTATTTGTTGAATGATGGGAACATTGACTGTCTGCTTCTTCCAAGAACCCGACCTTTCAATGGCCATACGATAATGACAACCACCACCATCACATCAAGACCGTGAAAACTGGGGGCAGCTGATGAGTCGATGACATTTGATTACGGGTGACCTGGATTTTTTTCGGTCCTGATTTGGGTGTAAGTGATACGATCGATACATGAGACTAAGATAGGAGAAGGGGCACTCGATGTGCTGTGCTGTTGTTCCGATTTGGACAAGGCGTGTAATAAGTCTATCGGAGAATAAGCGGCTATAATACTGCTCGCCGAAGCAAAACAAACAAAGACAAACAACAGGCAAGAGAAAATGAAAATGAAAAAGGAAAAAAAAACCACCCCCTATTTATTCCCTTTTCGCGCCGACAAAACAAACCGTGCCATTGCATCCATCCATCGTAAGAGGAAAGGGGAATAAGGAAAAAGGAAGCAGGTAGGGAGAGTGGCGAACCAGGCAGGAAAAAGACAGAAAACAACCAAAAAAAAAAAAAAAAAAAAAAAAAAA
>PYSR01000144.1:0-92993 GCA_003049425.1 Magnaporthiopsis incrustans | reverse complement strand
TTTTTTTTTTTTTTTTTAAGAAAAAAAAAGAGTATGATTTCTGAAGTAAGGAGACCGCTCGGATAAGTTGAGGCAATGGGGATCCAAACCAGCATGTATTGTTGCAAGTGCCCGACATTTGCGCTCCGCCAAGCTCCGCTGGCCGTGATATCACCGTCTTGAGCAATCCCTTGTCTACGAGTCCGTGAACGGTAGGCAAGCAGCGCTAATTGAATTCTCCTACCGAGGCTGTTGAACATCAAAAAGCAAGAGAACCTCTCGATCCAACTATTGGGCTCACATGTGCATGATAAAGATAAAGTGCAGACTTCACTCCAGAGTCTATTCGTGATGGCTTCGGCGCCATGTGATGCCAGAGGCACCAGGACTATAGAGATCCGACGACTTCCAAACACCCGGTCATCCTGTTCATTACTGACCAAACCCGCAAACCGTCGCTCCGTATCTCATGCCAGGCCACATATTTGACCGGGACTCAGTCCATCGCCTCACTGGCCACCACGCAGACGCAGGACCAGGTGGAGAGTCGACTCCTTCTGGATGTTGTAGTCTGACAGGGTGCGGCCGTCCTCCAGCTGCTTACCCGCGAAAATCAGGCGCTGCTGGTCCGGAGGGATGCCCTCCTTGTCTTGAATCTTGCTCTTCACGTTGTCAATCGTGTCGGACGACTCGACTTCGAGCGTGATGGTTTTTCCAGTGAGGGTCTTGACAAAAATCTGCATGCCACCGCGCAGACGAAGCACCAGGTGGAGGGTGCTCTCCTTCTGGATGTTGTAGTCCGACAGTGTGCGACCATCCTCCAGCTGCTTGCCCGCAAAGATCAGACGTTGCTGATCCGGAGGGATGCCCTCCTTGTCCTGAATCTTGCTCTTCACGTTGTCAATCGTGTCGGACGACTCGACCTCCAGCGTAATGGTCTTGCCGGTGAGCGTCTTGACGAATATCTGCATACCGCCACGCAGACGAAGCACCAGGTGGAGAGTGCTCTCCTTCTGAATGTTGTAGTCGGAAAGAGTCCGACCGTCCTCGAGTTGCTTTCCAGCGAAGATCAAGCGCTGCTGGTCGGGCGGGATGCCCTCCTTGTCCTGAATCTTCGACTTGACATTGTCGATGGTATCGGAAGACTCCACCTCGAGGGTGATGGTCTTGCCCGTCAGGGTCTTCACGAAGATCTGCATACCTCCACGGAGGCGGAGGACGAGGTGCAGCGTCGACTCCTTCTGGATGTTGTAGTCCGAGAGGGTCCGACCGTCTTCAAGTTGCTTGCCAGCGAAAATGAGGCGCTGCTGGTCGGGAGGGATTCCCTCCTTGTCCTGGATCTTCGACTTGACGTTGTCGATGGTGTCGGAAGATTCCACCTCAAGGGTGATGGTCTTGCCCGTCACTGCGGTGCGAAGGACATGCTGTCAGCGGGTTACGTCGGCGAAAAGAAGTGTTGGTCGAGTCGGAGTATTGAATGAACTTACGAGTCTTGACGAAGATCTGCATGGTGATGGCGGTGGGTGGTTGTCGGCGGGCAGTGATTGATGATGCAGGAGGTAAATGAAGATACGATCAAGCGCAGCTGATCTCGGTCGGTTCAGATGGCGTACCAAAAGCGGATGCAGATGGCAGTCGGGGTATCGTGAGGTGAAGGTAGAGGAAGAAAGCGGGAGAGGTTGAAAGGTGTCGTGGCAGGTTTAAATATCGGGGACGATTGGGAGTGGAAGGACGTGGAAGGCCGACAATCCAATCGAGGGGCAAGGGAGCCTGGCGGGCGTAGCGTGGCTGTGACCGCGTACGAGGGAGGCAACAACCGCTGCTTTGCGGCATGACCTTGCCGTCTCGGACCATTGAATGGATGATTCATCAGCCTGGATGGCAGGTGCGTTCCAGAACGGACTAGCAACCCCTGCAGCCCAAGCAGATAAGGAAGTCGCTAGGACCTTTGCTACCTGCCTTGCTGACTGTGACCGCATGTACCCGCTACATATGTGGCCGCGTGGATCAAGCGCCAACCCACCTCAGCAGCCCCACCCCAGCTCAAGCGGCCCCCAGCCACAGGCTCGGGCCACGACTGCCAACCGGCAGAGGAAGCAACAGAGCCCGTGGTTTCCAAACAGCCCGGCTTTAGTCAAGCTCTGGGAAGACTACTCAGACGGCCGACCTCGCATCTGTATTAGAAAGGTTCGGATACTTGTGGCAAACTAACGGAGGGGCGAAAAGGCCTGCGCAGACAGACAAAGGACCTCGGGCCTGTCGGAGAGCGCGGCCAAAAGAGCGCAGCCAGGTGGCGGGATCAGAATGCCCCGGCCTCTGCGGCTGGAGACTCCGCCGAATGACCAACTTCCCCGCCGCACCCCAGCCTACCCCTGCTAATCGCCGCCTCCTGCCGCCAAAGCGTGGACTCTACCTCGCCCTTGGCCTCTTGTCTGCCGCATCCAGCATCTCCGAACAAATCGTCTACCAGTAAGTATCACGAACCGGTAAAGCCTTTGATCTGTTCAAATATGCCCCGATTTTTCTTGCTCTTTTTCCTCGGCGGAAAAAAATGGCCGCGATTCGTCAACCCGAAGCCCCCGTTGGTGCGATGACGCAGGAAGCACTCAAGCTCCGACAGGCGAGCCTCTAAGGGAGCACCGGCTTGCAGTTCGCTGTTCAAGCCATCTCTTCCATACTACCTCGGAGTTGGCTATCTTGGATCTTCAGCCCTCTACCTATATGAATGACTCCAGTTGCTGCTATCTCAAGCCAGACTCGACGCATCACGAGTTGGGGTGTTTGACCACGCTGACCCCTCCGGCGCAGACGAAAGTGCCGATGGTACAACGGGGCTTCCCTGATTCAGCAGCACCGGACGACGTCATTGCCCACCCTCCAACCATACCACTGGAGCTCCCGACTGAAGCATGCAATTACCAATTGCGGCATTTCTACCATGTGTATACTGTGCCTTTGCGTGGTCGGTACACTACCCCCTCCTTTCGCTTGCGTGATTTCCATCGTCCGAAATGGAAAGCAATATCCGTAATCATGCGTTGCGCGGGCGGCAGTGGGTGGTGGGTGTGGTGGTTATCAGGAGGTAACGCAACCGCCCTCCTCCATGGTCAGACTTCTGCCCACACGCTGAACGCCGAGAGCCCAACCAACCCAACCAACCATCGGGCGCGGAGTAATCATGTCATCACTCAAAGCCAGCTTCCGTGGCTTCCGTGGATGACTTTGGGCATCTGCAAGTAGGTGACAAAGAAAAGCGAGAGAGAAAAAAAAAAAGAAAAAAAAAAAAAGAAAAAAAGAAGAAAACTGGCACCCGCAAGACACCGCAATTCCGTCAATGTCTCGCCCGGGAGGATCTGGGTCACTGCAGCCAGGCGGGCGTTTGGCCAAAACAGTGCGACGCCAACTGACACGACATCACCGCTTTGATGCAATGCGACGCCAAGGGGGAGGGCACACCATCACACCGCTAGATGGTGGATGCATTTGGTGCTTCTGACCACCATCTACTAGCCACCGCCTCACTCTCACAACGGTGTGCGCTCGCTCGCTAGATGCTGACAGGGGCGTACACTATGTATATATGTATGCACATCTACCAAAAGCAGATCCTTCTCATCATGATAAGATTCTGTCGTCATGATTAGTGAAACGAGGGCGTGAGCAGTGATTTGCATGGCTGTCCATATTGTTGCGTTACGGCCACCTATGTCATCTCGGCAACCTGCGGTGAATGCCGTGCAGTACGTAGCACACGCGCTCTGCAGGGATAAACGAGCAAGCAGAAGCAAACAGTAGGTAGGCAGCAAAAAAATTAAACCTTGGATTTGTTTCTAGGTAGGTAGGCTGTATGTAGAAATCTTCTTTTTTTTGTAGTCTCTCCGGTGCGAAAGAAAATGGGCGGCCGGAACTCGCTCCCTCCGAGTGATCGGAGATACCTGTGTCTGGCCTCTTCCAATATCCCAAGATCCAACCAAAGGAAGAAAAAAAAGACTGCCAAGGTAGAGAGATGGATGATCTGCCGTCTAGAAGGTAGTGAGTGTGAGCAGGAAACAATAAATCGTCGCGCAGATATCCTCTCGTGCTTTGTCGTGACAAGACCATGTTCGTCAGGGGTCATTATCAGAACGCCAGGTCCAATGCTAGCTTTAGCATATATCTAAAGATATATGCTTTTCTGTCCTCATTCCGCTTAAAAAACTTGTTGCTGTGTCTCGTAAAAAGGGGGGCAGAAAGAATAAATATAAAATCATGATAAACCATCATTCCGGAAGTCCGTGTCCTCTTGCGGCACCGGTGTCATCAGGTAGGTTACGTTACGCCTGGGGCGCCAAAAGAGGCTGGTGCTGTGACAAATGAAAAACAAAAAAAAAAGTTATCAAACTAGATTGAAAAAAAAGGACAAAAACGGGAAAGAAACAAAAACCCAAACCGAGTCATATAAATCATGTGTAGAAATAGATCATCAAACTTGTGGACAAAAAAGGTCCAAGAGTGAGGTCGTGAAGTGCTCCCGGCGCGCGAGGCCCGTCATAACTATCGTTTTTTTCTTTGCGTTCTCGTTGCGATGCTTCGTTTGGTTCCGGGGTTCCAGCCGTGAGTGAGTGAGTGCGTCGAATCGTGGGCAGTTAAAAGATATCGAGGTCGAAGTGGAGGGGAAGGGGAAAACGCCGTCGCTGAATGGACCACCAGGCATGTGACAAAAAGGAGATGTTGACAAAAGAAACAAGTGTTGATGGGGAAAAAACGCGAAAGTGCTTCTGGAGCAGATTCCTTGCCTTGGAAATCGAATCGAAGACAACACTGGTATCAGGCCCGAACAATGTCGGAAAACCACAGAACGATCGCATTGGCGTTTCCCGCACTGGCGAAACCGTCTGGGTGAGGGGGTGAGCCTTAGTTGGCGCGGATGACCAGCTTCGACAGGAACTTGTTCGATAGCGAGTCAAAGTCGTAGCGGTCAAACTTGGCGTCCGCGCGGGTCCTCAAGTACGCCTCTGTGGTGTACATGTCAGTATTCAGATCAAGAGATGATGACGAAACGAGGTGGTGGCCGGTGTCGCGGGGGTGGGTTTGTGCTTACCATGCTTGATGACGTGTTGGCGCACTTCGGTCATGGCCTCGCAGACGGCCGGGTTGTTGTTGAGCAGCTGGCCGTGGCGGCGCGTGTCCCAGTCGGTAAAGGCGGGGAGCTTCTGGGAGATGGCGTGGAAGAGACCGACGATGACGCCGACGGGCATCGACTCCATGTCGTTGCAGAACTTGTCGACGGCGATGGGGTCGGGGACGCGGTAGTGGCAGTCGAACTGCATCTCCTCCCAGACGCACAGGAGGATGGCGGCCAGCATGAAGATGGTGGGCCAGTTCTTGAGGCGGTCGCCGCTGTAGACGCTCGAGTACAGCGCCGAGAGCTCCTCGAGGATGTCCTTCTGCAGCTCGCGCCACATGTCGGCCATGGCGCACTTGATCTGGAAGTTGATCATGACGGGCGCGACGACCTTGCCAAAGTACTTGGAGTCCTCGTCGTCGATCTGGCCCTCGGCCATGCTCTCGGAGCCCTGCTGCTCGACGAGGGTGATGTGCAGCGTCAGGTTGTAGGCCAGCACCAGCTTGAGGGCCTTGCGGATGACGGGCGACTTCTCCTTGACGTAGAAGCGGTGAGCCGTCTTGAGGATCTCGCTGATGAAGGGTGTGCCGTCAAAGTGGTCGTCGATGAAGCTCTCCCACGACTGGTCGATGTGCTTGTCGAGGTACTCGTCGAGCGCGTCGATGCGGATGCCCTCCTGGCCGACGTCGAGGCGCTCGGTGCGGATCTCGAAGTCGATGGGCTCCTGGTCCGTCAGGTGAGACTCGACCCAGTCGACGTGGAAGCAGCTGTCGTCGGCCACGAAGACCTCGCGGACCATGACGGGCAGGCAGTAGCCGTAGCCGTGGGTGATCCACATGAGGGTCTCCTTCTGCGAGAAGCCCTTGACGTTGTAGATGGAGACGCCGCGGTCGAGGTGGCGCTCGTAGTCGGCCTTCCAGTCCTTCATGAAGTAGTTGACGTCCTTGATGTCGATGCGCGTGCACGGCACCTGCCAGAGGCGGGCGTGCGACGGCTTGCAGCCCGCGCACGGCTCGCCCTTGTCGCACGTCTTCTTGAGGAACTTGCAGCGCAGACAGGCGCGGAGCTTCCTGATCTCGCTGGCCTGCTTCCGCTGGTCCGGGCGGAGGGGACCCTTGCGGCGGCCGACCTTCTTCTCGCCCGTGCCGGCCTCCTTGCCGGTCGACGTCCGGCGGATGACGGACTTGGTCGGCTTGGCGATCGGGCTCTTGCGAGGGCCCGAGGTGCGGCGGGCAGGAGGCGAGGCCGACGAGGAGCTGGCGCCGGCGCCGGAGCCGCTGGCCTGCGCGGGCCTGGTGGACGGCGCGGCGGCCTTGATGGGCATGGGCCCCACGGCGGCTGCGGGGCTGATGATCTCTGTCGACGACGCAGTCTGGTGGTGGCCGTGGTGGTGGCCGTGGCCATCGCCGTGGAAGCAGCCGCGATGAGCGGCGGTCGAGTCGAGAGTGTCCGACTCGGGCGAAAAGGGCGAGTAAGGAAAGTTGACCTCCTCGTAGCTGCCGAACTCGAGCGAGCTGTTTCCAAAGTCGAGAGAGTTGCCGCCATCCGAGTTGGACGAGTCCGAGTTGGACCTCAGGTGCAGCGTCTGGCTGGGGTTGAAGATGGCCGTGTTCTGGACCTGCTGCTGGAAGGCGGCGGCGGCGCTATCGTAGGCCGGGAAGTCCACAGTGGCCCAGCCGTTGTCGCTGCCCGACCCGAGCGAGAGAACCTCGAGGTACGAGTTGGTGGGCGAGTGGCTGCCCAGGCTGCTCACGCGCGGCAGACCGTCGGCCTGCGCATACGTCATGGCAGCCGCGCCAAAGTCCTGCCAGTTCGCCATGCCCAGGCTCCAGTGCATAGCCTGCTGCTGGGCGCTCTCGTCGACGGGGGAGATGCTGTTGAACGCGGGCTCCAGCTGGATGGCCGTGTCGAGGGCCGCCGTGGTGGTGGCAGGCAGGTACTCGATCGCATGAGGGAAGTTGGCCTGCACAAACGGGTTGAAGTTCATCAGGGCCGCTGCTGTGTTGTCCTGGTACAGCTGCATGTCTTGAGAGACCTGGTTCTGTTGCGCCTGAGCTTGCTGTTGCTGCTGCTGCTGTTGTTGTTGTTGCTGTTGTTGTTGTTGTTGTTGCTGCTGCTGCTGGAGGGCCCAGTCCGTCAGGAGCGGGTGCGCGGCAGTCTGGAACGGCGACAGCTGGTGCTGAAGCGGGCTCGAGGCGGCGGAGCTGTGATGTCCCGGCGACGGCGCCTGCGGCGAGTCCTCGGGCGATGAGACCGAGTGGCTCTGTGAGGTGGGCGAGTGCGTGCCGGAGACGGCGGCCACGGAGCCGGCCATATCAAACGAGACCTGCCATGGGACGCCGGGGCTCTGGCGATTTGACTGTGATACGGGAGACATTGTGATGGGCGACGCGGTCGTGAGAGCGGAGGAGCCAGCCGCGGTGGTCGTGTACTGCTGGTAGTTCTCGCGCGGGTCGTAGGCAAGCTGCTCTAACAAGACCACCTCTCCTCCGGCGGCGGTGTTGAAGTCGAATGACATTCTGGACGGGGACCAGGGAGAAGGCGCTCTCTCTCGGGTCGAGGGATTTGATAGTATTGTATCGGGAACGGACCTGGACACCGCTCTTTCTGTCGGATCTCGCGCGAGATCAGGGGCAGGTTTGAGCGAGGGTCAGGACTGATGTTGGGAGGAGGGGGAAAAGAGGAGGTCGAGGCCAAGGAAGGGGCTTGAGGAAAATCGGTTAGTGAGCGCCCCCCTCGTGGAATCACTGGCACACACATGCACACACACTGGCAGACACACTCTCTCTCTCTGGCTCACACATTCACACACAGTCCGACACGGCGACGGACGGCGTGGAGGACGAGGAGGGGAGGGGAGTGAGTGGGCGAGGGCCGCGGGACAAGACGTTTGTCCCCATGGGACGTAGCCAGCGGTCCCGCCCTCGTAGGCGTGCTCCCGAGGGAAGAAGCGGTGAGCGCGCATCTGCTGGCTCGCCAGCCCCCGGCACGACGTGCTGCAGCCACGCCCGCCCAATCAGCGCCGTCGCCGGGCCTGCAAGACCATGGAGTACCACCGGCGGCGGGGGTGCCGGCCAGCCAATCAGCGGGCCCGGCTAAAAAACGCATGCTGTCAAGTGGCCACAGGCTTGGCCTGCCAAGCTCGCACTGTCACGGATACATGTCAGCCACCCCGCTTTTTGCTTCCCCCTTATCCTGCCTCAAAGGCCTTCAGGGCCCAGCGGGGAGCAAACGATTAATTGACGGATCGATGGATGGCACGAAAAGTCGATGGGCGGGCGCAACTGCAAAAGTGGCACCTGACCCAGCGCCAACCGCGGTACCTACGTAGGTACCGTACCTACCCAGCCAGGCCTGCAAGCCCTGACGGCTAGCCAGATATCGCCTGAAGAAGAGCCCGACGAGAGGCGCACATACCTGCAAGGTTCTGTGCAGCATCGACCATCGTATTGCTGGTCCCCGCGGGGCTGGGGACGGGAAACAATTGAACAAATTTCCGAGGTCCCAGTCCCTTGTGTGGCCTTCTTTTGCAGCGTCTCGATTGTTGGGTTGAGCCCTCGAGGGGCTGGTGGCTTGGGAGGTTGGTGTCTGGGGCTAACACCCAGGACCCTGGCCCCGTCCGGTCCCAGCTCAGGGGAGCACGGATGGCGTGTGAGAGATCGGCTCTGGGAGTGACGCCAAAACTGACGACGACCAAAGCCCACTCTCGGCGCTGAGTGGTACGGATTTCTAGCACTAGGGGCGAGTAAGAAGAGACTCCGTCAACCAGCTCTTAATGTGCAGAGTGCATCTGCAGAGCCCTTCGCTGTTGTCTGGTTAGCTGGCCTCCAGCATCCTCTGCAAGTTGACGGCGACCAACTTCCCTGGGGGACTTCTCCCCCGCCGGGCTCCATCGTCATGCGTCGACAGCAATCACTATTTTGCTTCGCCACCGTGGATCACGGCACCACGTCCAGCCGGCAGCTTTTCTCACTGGCTACGCCATCTGGGGACACATCAGTACCGGTTACGGACTTGAATCAAATGTTGTGCCACGTCGAAGGGCGGCTTGATATGGCCGGGAGCCACTCTGTGTGTGGGAGCGTCAGCAGAGAGACCCTTGTCGCGTGTTGCGTCTTCGCAATCACAATATTGCAACCTGCACCCTTCCATTCTGGCAATGAGAGGGAGGGTCGACAACGGCACAATCAATCTCAATTGACTTCCAATGATCCAGCCCACCCCGCAGCTATGACGGATAGCCCGGCGGCAAAGCCGTTTGCCATGTGTTCCGTAGGTATTTTGCCTGTTCAGCCCTTTTTTTGTCTCTCATATCTGGATTCCGGTCATTCAATTGCTCCCCAATTGTGCGACCTGCATGTTGATCTGTCTCACTTTGGAAGCACCAAGCCCACCGGACAGGTGTAGCAGCCAAACGCTTGCCTGCCCCAGTGTCGGCTGATGTCCTCTCCAATCCTCACTGCCGGGGGGCGAAACTGCGCAAACGCACAACGCAGCATAAAGCACGCACGCCGCACAGGGCGACCGAAGTCCCTGCACAGTGGGATAAGGAATACTCCGACACTCCCACGCCTGGCACGCAGCGGTAGCACTCGGCTCAACTCGAGACTGCTTCCTAGAGGAGGGTCCCAGTGGGCTCCGCTAGCTGGTGGCCAGCTGGTCCTAGCTTTGCCCACCTTTGGACCCACCTTTGCCTGCCCAGTTTGCTCCTTGCAGGACCGAGCTGATGTTTCCCCACGTAGCCCTCCCTCAATATGCCGACTGGAACCTCCCAGCTCGCCCAGGTCCGTGCCCTGGAGGGGAAAAGCTCAGCTGACGGGAGCGGGAAAGGCTAAAAAGAAACAATGATCCTGAGCCAAGACGACGATCCAGTCTTCAAGCAAGGAGAATGGGAGGCTTAAAAGGAAGGCGTTTGTCCGCCAGTCGAAAGGGCCCAGCATCTACCAAGGTCCATCCATGCAAAGACGTTCCAGCCAAACAGTCCCCAGGTGGTCGTTTGGTTCGTGATTTCCAGGGTTGGCGGCACCCCAGCCACGACGGCGACCGGCTTTTTGCCCTGTCCAGCCAGCCGCGGCTCGGAAACGCGGGTAAGGTAAGCCAGCGAAGCCACCTAACAACAAACAGGGGAAGCCGGGAAAATCCTCATGCGGCCATGGCGTTAGCCCTCCATCCCACACCACATCCTCCGATCGTCTCCTCTCCTCTCCTCTCGACCCCTGCCCCGTCTTTGTTGTTGTTCGGTTCTATTGCTGTTTAGCGACGGCCGCCTGAGTCGGTCAAGGACCTTCGGGAGACCTTGGTTGGCTGCGCTGGCCATCAAACACCTAATCGAAAAAAGGTCGGCGAAACGCCCGCGGGGCGAAGCGGGGCGACTCTGCTTTTTTTTTTTTTTTTTTTTTTTGACCCGTCCGGATCCTCTCCAGGTGGACGAGCCAATTGCAGTGGAAAGCTTCACCCTTGACCGCCGCCACGGTGTATTAAAGAAGAAGAAAAAAAAAAGAGAGAGAGAGAGAGAGAGAAAAATCAGGACGAACTCGTTCCACATTGAATTCCTGTCCGCGATCCACACGCGCGCGCATCGCCACTGTCCCTCTCGGTCTCCTCGGTCAGTGTCCGCGGCGGCCAGCAAGGCCGAATCCCTGTCTAGCCCAGGCCCTTGCTCGTTGCGACACGTCCAGATGTCCGGTGCAGGCCGCTGCCGTACCGAACGTCGCTATTGCGAGGTTCATCCCCGTCGCCTGCATCGACCTCGAGGCGGATGGCCGGTTGTCATCTACGATAGGCAAAGATCCCGAGCCTGTGTCCCCTTGCCCTCTCGTCATATCACCGGGTTGAAACGAAAGAGGAGATACCCTCCTAGTGGCAATGCCTCGCGCGGAGGAGCGGAGCATCGGACGTGCGTGGGCTTTTGAGGGCCGGGCAGGACGCTGTTCCGTGTCGCTGCCTGCTCTGGGGTCCCGTTAGACTTTGGTACTACCTACGTGTTCCTGTTGGGTACCTATTTACGCATGCTTTTCCTACACCGGGGCCGAGAATGGAATGAGACTTTGCAGCGGATGCTACAGCTTTGACAGGATCGCGACCGAGAGCAAGGAACCCGGCCGCGCAACAATGACGAGACCCCTGGTGGCAAGTGCTGGGGATGGTATGATGTGGCGTGGCGCGATGTTGCCGCTGAGGCTACTGTCCGCTCGGACAAGCAATCAACTCCGGACTCGGTGTCTGCTGTTGGGCAATCAGGGCCAGATTCCATGATTGGCTTCGCCCAAACGACCAACACGGCGCGCGATCAAGCTCGCCTCTAGAGTCTTCCCGTCAGGCACTTGGCATCCTCTAGTTTGGCCATGTGATGTTTTGCGAAGTGGCCGTCTGCTAGTCAAAACTCTAGTCTCATTATCGCCCGGTGCAAGCGGTAACAAGCGTAGCGATCGGACAACATTACTTGATTGCCCCTTAGGGATTGAAGTTTAGGTCGGTCTCGCCGTCGCAGAAGTCATCTCGTGATAAAATTGCATGACGGTATCCACGAGGTGCCGAGGCATTAAGGGGCAGACGCACTGCAAGGGAGGTCGCTCTGCCCGGTTTTTAACCGCTGGCAGGATTTTACCTTGCAAACACGGGAAGCTCTGGCCAGCGGAAGTCCCGGTGGCAATGGCTGTCGGAGTTCATCCTAGCTTTGGCATCCATCTTGGCCTCGATCATGTTCGATCGTGCACGGGCTACCTCCCAGGCTCGTCCAGCCATAGGATGCATTCATGTGCTTGAGCTGATGTTGTGGCCACGATTGAGATGGCAGAAGCCGGGCTAAGGAGATTTGGAAGATCTGGCGGCGGCTCAAGTGGCTGACAGTTTAGCCGAAGATGATCCGAATGACTTCAGATGGATGTAGAACGTGACAGAGGCATGTGCGCTGGAAGCGGCGCTGGGCGGCCGAGACATTGAAGCTGCGCAACGGCTGTAAAGGGCAGAATCCAAGGGCGCGAGCAAATGGTACAGCAGGAACAATAGCAAGCACGGGCAAAGTCCAGGTTGCGATTGTTCCGCCGCACGCGGCTGGCATTTGAGCGTCCACGGCTGAAATGGCATCGACGCCATGAGCGCCCCAACAAAGAGCCTCCGCCGCCGAATCATATTCAAAAGAACCACACCGCGAACAGCGCCCGCCTCGGCTTCCAGGGCATCGAGAGCGTTTGGACGAGCGAACAGCAATACTGCCCAGGCCAAGACCAAGGCTGCCGAGAACCCGGCCGTTGCAGAACCTGAGCGTACCGACGACGAGTCTGCCCGCATTGGGCACCCACAAGGCGCCGCAATGATCCCAGACCTCTTCACGACGCGGCCACCCGTCAGCGACGACCTGCGCACCAGCACGTCGCAGACGCAGGACGCGACGGTGAAAATTTGCATGCCGTACCTGTCGGCGGGCGACGCCGACCTGGAGTACAACAGCCACGGCGTCCCGCGCCTGGACCGCGACCGCCACCTACGGTTCCTGCACAAGTCCATGGGCCAGCTGCCGGCGTTATATGTCACCGCCGACGCCAGCCGCCCCTGGTTCCTGTACTGGTGCCTCAACTCCATGGCCCTGCTGGGCGAGGACGTGACCAAGACCTACGCCGCCCGCGTGGCCGACACTGCGCGCTCCATGCAGAATCCCGAGGGCGGCTTCGGCGGCGGCCACAGCCAGACCTCCCACCTGGCCACCACCTACGCCACCGTCCTCTCCCTCGCCCTCGTCGGCACCGAGGACGCCCTGGCCGTCATCGACAGGCGGGCCATGTGGAAGTGGTTGTGCTCCCTCAAGCAGCCCGACGGCGGCTTCCGCATGTCTGTCGGCGGAGAGGAGGATGTCAGGTTAGTTGTGCCGGGCCGTTTTGCCTTCCTGGCCGCTCTCTCCCAGTGCCCGTGTTGTCCGTCGGCTAGCGCCGAACGGGGGGGCTGGAAGGCGAGGCGAATAGGGGTGCGAAACGGGCTTGTCCTCCTCGGAATATCTGTACCTGGCAATCTAACCAACAACGCTATTCTGATGGGTTCACGTCACTCAGGGGCGCGTATTGCGCCGCGATACTCATCACCTTGTTGGACCTGCCGCTCGACCTCTCGCGAGATTCCGAGGCATATGCGCGCGACCCCGGCGCGAACCTGTTCACTAAGCTGGGAGACTACGTTCGACGGTGTAAGTCGGCCATCCCCGACGAAGACACCACCTACTCTTTTGTTCTTCTCTCTTTTCGCCTGGGCGCGCCGCTGCTTGTCGCCCCTAGCGCTCGGGTTGGCTGCTGTTGCCACTATCTAGCACACGCAGTGCACAAACCCAAAACTTTGACTGCTAACAACGTACGATCTGATCTGCCACTAGGCCAAACCTTTGAAGGCGGCATATCGGGCCAGCCTGATGCCGAGGCGCACGGGGCGTATGCATTCTGTGCCCTTGCCTGTCTGTCCCTTCTTGGCTCTCCGGACGAGATGATCCCGAAGTGAGTCCGCCCCATGCGCCTGCCGCTCCTCTCCGCATAGAACAATCTAGTCACCTGGCCGGCTAGGCTCTATCGCAAGCCTTTGATGGTCATGTCTATGTATGGGTGACGACCGAATGACTGACAGCTGACTTTTTGCCACCTCGGTCTCGTCTTTTTTGTGCCGTATAAAAAAAAGATACCTCAATGTTCCACGACTCATATCGTGGCTCTCCTCGCGCCAAAATGCCCCGGAGGGCGGCTTCTCTGGTCGCACCAATAAGCTCGTGGATGGGTGCTACAGTCACTGGGTAGGAGGCTGCTGGCCGCTGATCGAGGCCTGCCTCAAGGGGCCCGTCGCCGCCTCTGCCGCCGCCTCTGCCGCGCCCGAACCCATGTTCAACCGGGGGGGCCTTATACGCTACATCCACTGTTGCTGCCAGGACCAGAAGCGCGGCGGCTTGCGCGACAAGCCTGGAAAGTGAGTGTCGATCCGATTCTTTGCATTATTTTTTTTTTTTTTTTCGCCATCTCTCATCCTCCACATCGCATCGATCTGCAAGCATCTACCTCTTTGCGGTTCATGTGAGTGATGGGGCAAAAAAAAGGAAAATCGTGACAGTGCCTTCTAACAGTTATTCATCATGGGGACAACAGGATGTCTGACGCATACCACTCATGTTACGTCCTGTCGGGATTGAGCTCTGCGGAAAACAGGTGGCAGCTGATATCGCCGGATCCGACGTCGGTGGGCGACGACGGCGGCGACAGCGGCGACGTGGCAGTGGTGGCGATGCCCCGCTGGGCGGTCTGGCCCTACCAAGGCGAGGGGGAGGTGTTCAACGAAGGTGACCGTGTCGCGCCCGTCCATCCAATCTACGTTATCCCGGAGGACAAGGTCGCGTCGGCGCAGGCCTACTTTGCGGCTCTAGTTGGATTTTAGGGAAGTACCTGATGTTAGGTACCTAAAGCCGGCCGTCCCGGTTCGAAGCGGAAAAAAAGGGGGGTGGGTAAGATGGTAAAAGATTACAACAGCGGGAAACCGCATCTACAGCAACATCGACACACCGCTTCGAAGGCGTTTTCTTTTCTACCCCTGTTATACATGCCCTTTTGGTTTATTTGCCTTTTTTTGTTGTCTTGTCTTGTCATCCTATCGTTTTAAGTGCCGCGGCGCACAGCATGGCCGATGGCAGTTGTGCTCTCCTGTATAATCTATCTGGGGCGCTCGTACCTGTCATGCCCTGTTCTCAGGGCCGCGGCGGCTATGGAAACGCCTTCCTACAGCGCACAGGCTCTGCGGTTATAGCGGTTCACCAGATACACGGTGCCTCATGTATTTTGGGGGGCATGTGGTTGCCTTTGTACTCCGTGCCCGTGAGCAAGGCTCAGCAAGTATCCAAAGGCCCCGCCGCCCAGTTCGCGCTATACAGTAACCTTCGCAGTAATGTAACGGCAGTCCAGAGCCTGCGTATGCTGGTGTGTTATATGCGTGTGTGCGGTGTGGCGGCCATTCCGTTTTTGTCTCAGATGAATGTCTCGGAGCCCGCTGCGATCTGCCCGTTTCCTTTCGTTCTGGCCACCCGCCTGTCCCCTCCTCCTCCGAGCAACCACCACTCCAATACTGAGCCATGCTAGGTGTGGGGTCACGGTAGATGCGGAGGTAGCTTTGTTGGCAGGCGGTGGCGGTGGGCTTGGGCTACGCACACGGACAAACTCGCGCGCGGGGCAGACGACTTGCATATGGCAGATCACCGGATGGATAGACGGTCGCCTTCTGTGATGCAAGCAGGCATGGAGGTGTCCACAAAATGGTTCGCCCGGTCAGGGAGAGCGAGTGGGTTATCTATACTCCCGTCTGTGTGCGTGGTATGGCGGTGGCGGCCGAGGTAGGCTAGGCTGAAGGCAAGCAGGTCTCCTGGAGGCGCAAAACGGTTTTTTCCCCCTCTGTCTCTATGTATTTGGAATTTCTCTTCGTATTTCACACCCACGTGCCTCGCGGCATGACACTGATCCTTTTACCGTTTAGGCAGTACCCAGAGGCAAGAACACTGCCGACGGCAACTCCCTTAACCTACCTGGCTACCTGCCCAGGTAGGCAGTAAAGGGGAATCCCGGACCCGAGTCATCGCTCGCGGAGGGCCCGGAGCCCGGTCTCGAGGCCCCTCCCTCCCCTCCATGGCGAGATGGCCAACGCATCGACCCAGACTATCAGCTCGGCATGCATGACATGGAGCGAGGGAGTGAGAAGGATGGGGTGGTGGCGGCGGCGGGGTGGGAAAGAAAGGGATGGAGGGTTGGCTGATCGCATGCACGACCGCATACGTCGTATTAGTGTAATATTTTGGGGGCGAATTCTTTTTTTTCATCGGGAAATAGGATGGCATGGCATGTGGACGAGCGCAAGTGCGCAGAAGCTCGGATGCCTCTTCTGTCATCGTGCGTTGGGTGGACTGAGCAGGTCTTCTGGCCGGGTCAGGTCTGCCACTTCCACCTGTCCGTCCTCTCGCTTTTTCCCCGTCTCCGTCCCGCCTGTTTCCCTTTGCCACCATGGGGACAGGAGGGAAAAGCAGGCCGTGGGCGGCATGATAAGCTCTCATGACATCCTTGCTCTGCGTACCCTGTCCCGCTGCTGTGACGTCGGGCGACATCGGTACCTCCTGGGTACATGCCGAGTAGGCTTTCTTCAGGGCTGTGTATGTGCAATATGTGCCTTGGCGGCTTCAGGCCTTGGATTTCACAATTCCTCCACGGCCCGTGTTATCCATGCAGGTCTGGCGGTCGAGGCCCTGACCAAGCGTTTGCCGGGCAGGGAGGGGGGAACGCACCCCTCGCTACTGTAATGCCAGCGGGGGGAAGGCCACGACGACACAGCGGCCTTTGCCTACGGACACAGAGAGGAGGAAGTGAGTTCATGTGAACAATGGTCTGAGGAGACGCAAACGAAAGATATCGGCCGCCGGACAGGCTGCCTGCGCGAGGAACATATGGCTCCACGGGGTCTCCCCGAAAGTGACCGATATAACAACAACAAAACAAAAACAAGATGGTGGGAACGGGATGCAAGGTAAGGTAAGAAGAGAGAAAGAGAAAAGGACTAGTCATTTCATGTATGCGCTGGCCGCCGAAATGGGCCTCGCCTGCGGGGAGGCGCGCGGCGACCGGTGGCGAAGATATCAGATGATAGCCCCGAAGTGGTCGCTTTTGGCCGCGCCGGCAGGATGCGGGCGGCAGAGGAAGTCAATAGTCCGAGGGAGATCGACGAAATCTAGAGGGAAGAGAGGAAAAAAAAGAAGAAGAAAGCCCGAATGGGCTGCATGGCGCATCAAGGCGCATCGAAAGATGGACACAACTGAGCTGGTGCTGTTGTGCGATGCATCACCAGGCCACTAGGTGCTGCCGCCTCTTCCTGCTTTTTTTGTCATTCCCAATTCTGGGTTTATTTATTAGCCCTCGTTTTCTAAAGCGACCACCCGGCCTTTCCAATCATGGTAGTCCGTCCTCGTTATTCTGCTATGTGTTGTGTGCGCCTCAGCCGGGCCTGGCCTCAGCCCACGGCCAGCTCGATCAGGAAAGCCCATTCGACTCCTCGCGGTTCTTGCCGTCCACCCCCTTTCTCCTCCATCCCTCCTCCTTTATCTTCGGCCTAATCCAGGCGAGCAAGATGCCTTACCCACCGAAGGCCCGGCTCTCCGAGGTCGCCCTTCCGGGCCTTGACCCCTGCCTGTTTGGTGGGTAAGGTAGGTGAGGTGAAGCAGGCCCGTTCCGGATACGTACCCTGGACCCCCAGGATTTCTCCCGAGCTTCTGACTTCCACCGTTTTCCTATCATCTTGTGGGACCCGGCTGTTCACGCGACATGCCACGCGTCAGAGTCGGTCGCGACCTCTGGGGAGGCTGTCGGTGAGTGCGTGGGCGTGTGCGCCGGTGGGCTGTAAGTTTGAAGTGAGAGCATGTACGAGCCTGAGTAAGTAGGTAGGTATGTGAGCAAGTCCGTGTATGTGAATGTGTGTGAGTGTGTGGTGAGAGAGATGGAGCAAGCCAGCCGCCCTCCTTTGCTGGGGCCTGCACAACTGAGGCCCAGAGTGACGTTGCACATTTGAGGGAATATTCTGCGGCCCTCCAGGCAGCCGGAGGAGGGGCGTCCGCTTACGCCCTCGCGCCGGAAATCCATGAAGGCCCATCGGTGCGACAGCAGGCAACATGGGAAAACCCACGAGATATAGTGGAGGAGGCCAGAATAACGACCATCGGAAAAGGAAAAACCGCTGGACAAGCGTTGTCCAAAGATTTCCGGTGTGACAAAAAAAAAGGGTGGGCTCTGGACGGTGGGAAACACCAAATGCAGCGACCTGAGAGCCTGATCTCTGTAACAGCCTGTCTTGCTGACTCTTTCGTGCATAAACCGACTATTCCCTTCCGCCTATCTTTTCTTTTCTTTTGCGAGGATATAGCCGCCCGGCGTTTTTTTTTGTTTTCGTTGCCGCAGGCCGGGAGGATGCAGGGAGATGGAGAGAATGAGGCATTGACGCTCTCTTTGCATGTGCTCCCCCGCCGGAAGCCGCTCGCGAGGTTCTGGCTAAGGTTTAGACCGAGGCGGGTCGCTAAGGCCCAGAACGGGGCCGAACGGGGAGGAAGCACGAGAATGAGTACGGTTACTCGGCTAGCAGCATGCTGACGGGGACGACTCCATCACAGGCCGCCTCTGGAGTCTGATATGTCATTTTCTCGCAGAGGCAGGCTCGCGGGCCACCGACCGCCGTAGTTGGTTCAAGAATTAGAATCTTCTTTTTGTTTCTTTGTGCCTCGCGACGTTCCTTGCTGTCGTCTTTTGATGCCCGATGAAACAAACTGCTACCACAATAGGATTAGCCTGGTGCGGGCTGGCCATCTAGGAGCGAGAGAGAGAGGCGGCTAGGTGAGACACCACGTTTGAGCTTCCGCGGATCGATGGCCGGATGGTGCGTGGGTGGGTGGCTGTCGTAAGGGTGGTGGTGAGTGGTGGCGGCGGCCCAGGGCCAAGGCTGTGACTAAATGATAAACACATACATCCCGCACTGGGCGTACGTACTGTACGGCCTGGGGTGGAACTACGATCAGCCGGCGGCAAAACATTGAAAGAACTCCCGAGTTCTCTATCCAATCCTGTCTCCTTGTTTTGTGCCGACGTATTTTGTTTCTGGCCAGGTGTTTGGTCAAGTTTTCTGGCTGTTTACGGCAGTGTTTACCTCCCTACCTATTTCTTACATGCCTGCCAAGCCGACATTCTCCACTCCACCACAAACCGCGACAACCCCACCAGCGCGCCTCGGATCGGCCAGCCTCCTCCAACCACCTCTCGCCTGGCCCCCAGGTCTCTTGCTGAAGACCGGCCGCCTGGGTCGCCGCGGTTTCCTTGAGCACCTGTGCTGTTTTCACCTGATATCAGGTCTTGGCCGACGGGGGTGTGCGGGGGTGTCATGATCCCGACTCCCTCCTCCCGTAGGACATTTTATTGCGTGCGTGTACTTTGCAGCCTGACATTGGGTGGTTAGGGGTTAGGGTTGAGGAGGTCAGGTTGCTCTCGATTTCCATCCGCAAACAACCCCGCCGCCAGAAGCCCACATCGCCGCCTGGCAGGGAGGAGGCTGGCCCGTGACCTGGACGCGACGGCGGCGCCGCCACCCACCGCTCCGAAGTCGTTTTTCGTCAACAGTTAGGAGCCAATTCCTCCGACAAGGCCGACGGGTTTGCTTCTTTTCTAGCCCGACGTGCGGCCGTCCTCATTCGAGAATGGGGTTGCCTCACGGCCGCCGTCAATGGCTCCTCGGCCCCAGCGGCTCGCTCAACTGCGCGCCTTCCAACTGTGCCTTTTCGGAAGCATGTGCATTGGCGGGCGGGTCGGTGACAGGTTGTGCCTTCTGTTTTTGTCGTGGTGCTCCATCTGATCGAATCAATGTGAACCCACCTTTGCTGGTTGCGTGCCCAACCAGCCTTTTTTTTTTTCTTCCTTTTTTTCCGCCCCGCCACCTCCATCCCATCCAAGCGCGACGGTTCGGGGCTTGGGAGATGGGCAGTCTTACACTCTCAGCCAGACGATGTCCCATTCTCTGCCATGACCCAAGTGTGCTTTTATTTCTAAATCCTGCTGATCATCCTAGGCACCACCGTCGCACCGCTAGCTCCTGCCCAGCGGCGTGGGCTCCGTACCTGCTACATCGGGATTCCTGCTTCTGTGTTAATATCAAGCAAAAGCATTGCCAACTCACACTGCATGAGAGTGGCCGAGGGCCCTGCCGTTTTTGCCTAGTTCGCCAGCACCCATCCCACCCCTCCCCAGCCACTCACAGGCCAGACGCGCCGCCGGACGACATGCAAGGATATGTCAATCCAATCCAGCCGCCACTCGAGTTCATGCATCTCATCCTGCTCACCGACCTTCGTGGTCTGGCTTCGGGCCAGTCGCTTGCCCCTTCACCCCACCTGCCAGCCGGCCCAGTCTCCGGGTCGGGTCTGCCAGCCGCTGGTCCATGCTCACGCTCTCCTCCTCTCGTCTCCGTGCGCCTCTGTGCTGGAGAAACCTGGCCGCAGCTGCCCGTCTAGAGCAATGCCCCGTGCCGCCTTCACGAGACGGCGAGCGAAGCCCACAGGCCAGCCCAGCAACACATTTTTAGACCAGAACACAGACCACGGACCCCGGGCCACCGCCGACCGCCCTGTGTTGCCGCCCCCCTTCCTGGGTCCCCGGACGACGGGGACTCCATACAGCCTTGGATGTGCGCA
Organism: Magnaporthiopsis incrustans; assembly: GCA_003049425.1. Classification (NCBI taxonomy): domain Eukaryota; kingdom Fungi; phylum Ascomycota; class Sordariomycetes; order Magnaporthales; family Magnaporthaceae; genus Magnaporthiopsis; species Magnaporthiopsis incrustans. The sequence continues at coordinate 72,693 of PYSR01000144.1, read as the reverse complement.
AACGCCCTCCCTCTCCGTGCGTCGACAGACTTGGTCTCCGATGGAGACTGCTGTACCTGAGCACGGTATCTCCGGGCCTCGTCCCCACTTCGCCGTCTACCCCTCCTCCAATCCCCTGCCCCATCGGCCGTCCTGGCCTCTTGCTTGTGCCATGGCTCATCCCAAAAAGCAAGCGGCGTGTGCTGACCTGGCCAACAAGCTCTGTCGACGCTCCGACGCTCCTAGCTAGTTGGCCACGTCTAAATCCTAATTCCCGCCGCTGATTTGTTGGCCTGGTTCGAACTTCCGTGACTTCCACGCCCGCAAGCCTGGCATATGAGACGGGCTTCCTTGCATAATACTCTCTGAAGCAACCCGCGCGATTGTCACTACACAAGCATAAAAAGAAAAGAAGAAACCAGATCCTCGGACCGGGGTGCTGCGGTCCACTCCTCCTCTTCACCCACGTTCCGTTTTGCCTCCGTGTTTCTTTGCTTCTAGCCTTCATCTGCAACACACCATTCAGTCCTTGCCGCCACTTCTTGGCTACAGCAAGCGGGCAGGCCGGACCCGAATCCTGCTGCTGCTGCTGCTTGGACATGTTGCCGCCGACCCTCGTCCTCCTCATCCTCCTCCATCTATCGCCCCACCTACCAGTGACAGGCCTCACATACGTAGTAGATCCCGCGTTTGCGTAGCCAGCCCATGATACCTTGCATGCCTCCCCTACCGCCTCTTGACGTAGCGGTGCTGCCCATGCAGAGTACCTCGGCAGCAAAGAGGCTAGATACATGGCAGTTACGGTCAGGGTTCCTTGACGGCATTTCCCTTCGCAGAGGCCGGCATGACAGGGTGGGAGAGATATATGCAACCGTGTGGGTAACAGGTGGGCATTGCGAGGTTCGCCTCTTGAGTCCTGTTCTCCTCCCGTACCCTGGCCGGCTTCCAGCCCTGGCCGAGCCCACTCCCAAGTACCACCTAGCTACTTTGCCGATTCGACTCGCATTAGTGGCCGCCGGAGGGGATCTCGGAGCTGGATGTTTGTTTTGGTTTTTTTTTTTTTTTTCCTCCTCCTTCCTCCGCTGTACCGCCTGGTACTCTGCATGCCTCCGCATGTCCTGCTGTCCTGCCGGTCTCCTCTCTCCCCTTTTGCTCCCACTCTCCGCCTCTTCGCTGGAACCCCAACCAAACGTCCGCCAGTTCCCGCAGCTTTTCGGTGCAACTTGACTGGCGGTAGCCCAGGACGAGTGGCTGCGGCGCCCAGTTGAAGGGGCACCTTTTCCCCCATGACCTGCTTGGCTGCCTTCCTTTTTGTCCCTCGCGGTCTCTGCTCCCGAGGGCGCAGAACGCGGATTGGCTGGAACCAGATGGTTCCATTTTGCCACCTCATCCTGCCTAGGTCTGCATATCCAATTCTCTGCTTGTAGCCTCCTCTCTTTTATCGTTTTATTCGTTGGTTTACTTGTATTTTTTTTTTATTATCGTTTATTATTTTATCCCGCATTTGTGCTGCACAACTTCCTCATGCCCGGCTACCGCAACCCCCCCGCCCCTCGTCTTGACCGCAGACTGAAGACGCACGCCCCCCCTCGGAGCTCTTGTCAGACCCGATGGCACGGCCACGCCTTTTTCGTCTGACGATAAACATGGGACGGGAGAAAGGATCATGGCATCAACAACAGAAAACACAGGGTGCGGTTAACCGCGCCTCAAGCCCACACCGTCTTGCATTCGTGTTCGTGCCGAAGGCCGCCTGGCAGCCAGCTAGTACCCAGAGAAGGCATGTACCTTGTTCAATGGCACCGATATCTGCCATGTACAAAGAGATCTTCCGCCAAGCAACTCACCCACCCATGTGGCCGCCGGTGGAGTTTCCTCTAGTACCCAGCGGTTTTTTATCACTGGCGGCGAGCACGCCAACGCATCAAAGATGGGGTCACACTCTGGGAGCCGCATCTCGACTTGCGTCCGAAGAACCCATTCATTCCATGCCGCTAGCTTTTCCGTCATTTCCTTCCTCTGCGTCGACCTTTTCCAACGCTTTCCCCGACTGCCCCGCACCCCGGCCTCCGTTTCCTGCAATAAATTACACATGCCTCCCATTGCCCGGCTTTGGAATCCTGCAACCGAAGCCTCGACAGCGTAGCATAACAGCCTTAATCTCGACACCACCCACGACCTCGGTCTCGAACCCCTTTTTTCTTGTCTTGTAGGACAACCGCCCGAGCAACTCCTCCGAACTGCCAGAGTGCCCGCGCTGCCCAAACTTCGCCCTAGGTTGGGCTCGATTGCATCAAGCGGAGTTCGGATCAGGCACCATTGCCCATCCTCGTCGTCATACTCTTACTCTTTTCGAATTTTCCTCTACACCTGGTCTTCCTCCTTTCTCTTCTGCCACTCCGTAGAGAGTGCCCCCCGGAAGTCGGCTACTGTCCCATATTTAGCTACCCGAGTCTCCTACGCACGGGGCCGAGACATTATGGGCGGCTTCTACATGCAGTATCTTGAGAGTACGTATTTGCCAAGCTGAATCTTGACCAAAAACCAAAACAAAGAAAGAAAACAGAAAATGGAAGGCCATGAGAAAAAAAAAAACAATTCAGGAAAAAAAAATTAAAAAGAAAAAGAGAAAAAGAAAAAGAAAAGAAAGTGCAGTCAGCACCTTCGCTCCCCGCGACATCCGCAATTTAACACCATCCTACCCACCCAAGCCATCTCGTTGCCTCGCTGGCTGATACCCTCCTTTGTTTTGTTGCCTTTTTCTCACTTTCTTTGGGTTGCCTCGTTGTTCCAACTGTTGTGGGGTCGCCAGACACGACACCGGCTTCGATATGGCGTGGTGTGGACGGACGTGCGGATGCGAGGCGACCCCTGCGGCTCCGAGCCGGACAAACAGCTGCCAACGCTTCCTCGTCCGCCTCAGCCCTGCCCATCATGTACTCTACTTGGCTCCCCTGTTTATTCCCCGAAATGTTGGAAACATCACTGTTGATCCGGAGATCCCCGTCCCGCCCAAACACACCCGGTCGCGGTCCGTAGGGCTGGTACGGACGCCGACGTTGGGCCATCATGCATACCTTCTCACGTCATTCGCTCTGCATACTCCTTAGCTCGCCAGCTGCGGCAAGGGGGTGGGAGCGACGACCCGAGGGTGGGAGCGGGAAAAAAAAAAGAAAAGCAAAAAAAAGGGGAACCCCGAGACCAAGACATGGATGGGGTATACCAAGAACTGGTGTTCGGGGCGTGTTGCTGGGGCTTTCTTGACCATTTTGGGTCCAAAGGCATTCCCCAGGTCCGGACTTCGATTTTGCTAACTTACCCCTCCCTTCCAAAATAGGCCTTTGCCGACGACGCGGATGGACAGACCCGTGGTACGAATGCTCCCGCAGTCACTCTGGCTACACGTGCCTGGTCCTGGTCAACGGGCGTGAGTACCAGACGGACCTTGCCTACGCCTCGGACACGCTGGCGCAGGAGAACGCGGCCATGCGGGCCTTCATGGTGTGCCGCAACTTCTCCGTCAATGGCGGCATGCTGGCCCGCAACGGCATCGTTCAGGGCCTGCCCGCAGACGAGACGAGCCGCACCAAGTACAAGAGCAGCGGCGGCAGCCGCCGCCAGGGGGGTGGCGGTGGGGGTGGTTCCAGCAGCAGCCGCCACTCTGGAGGCAGCAGCCGCGGGAGCAGCCACCGCGGATCCAGGTCCGGCAACCACTCGAGCAGCAGCTCGACCACATCGTTTGACTGATTGGGGAGGGGCTTGCTTCCAAGGACCAGGGCTCCGTCACATCACGGGGTCCGCCTGATCCGCCCACCCATCCCCCATTCGCAGACGATCTTCGGCGGTGTCGCCAAATCTCGAGCTCCCACTCGCCAGAGAGTATTTTTCGTTGCCCGGTTTTCCAGCCACTCAAGCCGTGGCACTCTTCCTGCTTGGAACCCTTTTTCTATGGCCTTCCAGAGGCCAACAAAGGGGACTAGAATCCTTGCCCGTCCCCATGCCCCCCTTTTTTGCTCTTCTTTTTCCCATTCGCCATCCAGGGAGAGTACCCGCTGCCTCTGGATCAGACGTCTTTTTTTTTCTCTTGAAGCCGGTATTTCTTTCTGCTTTTTTACTGCTCTTTTTTTGTTCTTGCCATATACACTTTTGGTGAAAGCTTCGCAGCATATATCCCAGGAGGAGGTCTTTGCCCCCGCGCGGCGGCCTCTTTTACCTGCACCACCAATACCAGCAGCGGCCCTTGCTGGAAGAGAAGGAGGAGAAAAGCGGTGTTGGAGCACGCAAAAAGAGGTGTTGACAGCGCAAAGACGACGGAGAAAGAAATGATGAGGGAGAGGGACGAGAGAGAGAGAGAGCGCGCGATTTCGAAGACTGGGCAGGAGACGAAAACTGCATTACACGACATGTCTTACGACCGGATGACATAGAGACGACTTTCCTTTTCTGTTGGGATTCCTGCACTTCCTACCACGCCCCATTCCTTGCCAGGAATTCCACACCACACCGGCTTTTTTTTTATCCTTCCTTTTTTGTTTCCCCTGTCATTCACAGCGACTGCCAACACATCACCGGTCTCCATACTTTCTCAACCAACCAACCCACCGTCTGGGGGGTGCTGACACTTGTCTTGACCGTCGACTTGGACCAATCGACCAGCAATGTTTTTCTCTTCCATCCTCCGTCCATCCTCCTTATTCGTGGGTTGGGACCACAGAACCGACCGACCTGCCGACACATGTTTCGCCCGGAGTTGCGGCTGCTGCCCTGCCCGCTCCCGCCCGGGCAGAGAGCAAAAGCAATGGATTGGATGCCTGGAATTTCTTCTTGGACCGCTAATACCTTGGGGACGGAGATCCGACGACTCCACCACGGATCCGCTGTCGGGCTGCTGGAAGGGTGCTTTTTGGTTTGCCATCTTGTTCGGGGATACTCTCCCAATGCCCACCTAGACCCTGTTTCCTGCTTTTCTGTTTTTGCGTTTCTCTTTTCTTTTTTTTCCCCATGTGGATTCATTCACTCCAATCTGGATGAGAGTCCCGTCAACGTGGCCTGGTGAGCCGTTGCTAGAGGGATTGGAAGACGTTGGCCCGTGTTTCTGGACACGGTCGCTGCACCGTTTAAGGGAGCGTTGTGGTATTCGCTTTGGCTACGGAGGATGACAAGATGGCACGCTTATTTTCTTGCCTTTGCGGCGTTATGCTTTTTCTCCCCCAGCGTTTCCTCACCACCAGATTCTCTCTCTTCCCATCCCATCTGCACGCATCACCAAATGTCGCAACCCACACTACGTTGCTTACCATCCTGCAAGGAATGATGATATAACGACCATGATGACAAACAAGAACTAGGAGCGAGGATATCTGGAATTTTGCGCTTTCACATCGTTTTTTTTTCTTTTAATTCGTTCCGCTCCTTGACAGACTTTTATTTTAACCAGATCATTCCTCACGAGACCTTGAGGTTGCGCCCTCCTGATGACTGCCATAAATGCGCCGCCGCGGCTTATGAAGCACCGATGTGAATGTAACGATACGCGCTGGAGACGCTTAAGAAGTCTACGGCATGCCCGCCGATACCAGTGCGACAAGGCTGCTCTGAAGCCTGGTGATCCACGGGGAAAGGCTCGGCTAAACACAGGACCATCTCGCCGGGGACGCCGGAGCGCGACCGGAAGGGGCGGCGCTCTTCCCTTGAATCGCACCATTGATATCCGGGACCAGGACCGGACCTGGATCTGGGCCTGGGGCGGCGCGTGAAACATGGCGAGGTGCATGTGCCCGGATTCGGTCCCTGGGTTCCTTGCCTTCCCTCTCGTACTGATGACGGCGCCTTGCGAGCAGCTCATCTTTCTCTACCTTAGTTTGTCTGGGTCATTAAAACGTCATGCCACAACTAGAAGCTCACAGAAGCGTTTTGCTTCTGTTCCCCTCCAAACCCCACCATGTGATCACGGGACTTGACAGGTCGGCAATTGCTCAGATTACCTCAGCACGGGAAAGACCGCGTTGAAACGGCTTCCCGTCCGAGCGCCGGAGCACCCGTTGGACGTGGGAGGACGTGAAAAGAATTGAAAGGGGCAATATAAAAATAATAAAAGACGGTAAAATAGGGGACAGATCAATCCGGGGCCGAGTGGGCCTTGCACGCATCGATGTTCAGGGGCAGCGAAATTTGGGTGCTGGGATTCAGGGAATCGAGAATTGAACGGGGGTGGCCATGCAATTTGATCTCCAGACGATTGTGGCTCGTGGTCGTCATGGTGCGCCCTGATTGGCAGGCGGATCGCTGGCGCAGCCACCGTCCCGCCTTGCCTGCCGACCCGCCTGGTTCGACAGGGGCACTCGTGTTGCGCGAGAATGGGAGGGAGTGGGGCGCCGTACTCTGGTCTGCTGAATTTTGGCGAACTGCAGCAAAAAGGCCGGGCTACCAAATCCACGCCCAACGGCACCGCAATAGCAAAAGCCTTCTTCGTACGACTTGCATTGTTGGAATTTCCAGAAGCATGAGATTCTAATAAGAGGGCTGGCGATCGGGGGACGGGTGAATGGGATTGTAATAAGAAAAGAAGAAAAAAAAAATACAAGGTGATGTTGGGATTTTGGACTTTTGTGGAAAAGTTGTTTCCTAAAAGAGCTTAGAAGATTGGTTCCCCTTCCCCAAGCGGACCCAGTCACTCCCTCTCCTGCAGCCGCCTTCTCAGGGCAAAAGGCAACGACCCAGGAAGCTTCCCATTGCTGAAAAAAGGAGTACAAGACGACTGCTAATTCAAGCTGCATCGTTCCCACCTCTCCTCTTCTTTCTCTCCTCCTCCCTCCTCCGCCACTGCAAACCGTCCCGCCCGCTCATTTGACCACGAATTCACGAAGCCTCTTTTGTGAATCGCGAACGAATTCACTTTCCCGACCCGTTTTAGACATCGACAGACTGGAGAGCTAGCACTCGTCAATCCTCGGTTGCCGCTCCTTTCTTACGCTCGTTTAGAAACCCTTTCTTGTTTTCTTTCTTCCGCGCCAACCACCACAATGAAGGGTAAGTTGCCTCCAGCCGGGCAGACCATGACTGGTCTCTACCTGCTTCGCTGCTCCTGCCACCGGCGCGACCCGGCGCCCGCCCCCGTGCCGCTGCCTTGGCTTGACGACAGCCCGCTGACCGCTCCTCCGTGCAGCCCTCATTCTCGTCGGCGGTTTCGGCACCCGCCTCCGGCCCTTGGTAAGCCGTCGCTCCTCGCACCGCAGACGGGCAGAACCGCCCCCGTTGCCGTTGGGAAGTTGGTCCCGTGTGCGGAAACAGTTTCACTGACTTGCCACGCTGCTTTTGCTCGCAGACCCTGACGCTGCCCAAACCCCTTGTTGAGTTCGGAAACAAGCCCATGATCCTGCACCAGATCGAGGCCCTGGCCGCTGCTGGCGTCACCGATGTCGTGCTTGCTGTCAACTACCGGCCAGAGGTCATGGAGAAGTCATTGGCTGAGGTATGCCGTCCCGGTCACCATGTGTGCCCCCGGCAGTCGCAGTCGGGCGAGGTCAAGCCTCGTCGCGGCTTGTGTCCGTGGAACCCCGCGAGGAAATCCGCCCGCTGACGCCACATCTGTCCCGCCTTTTTATAGTACTCCAAGAGGTTCAACATCAACATCACCTTCTCGGTCGAGACGGAGCCGCTGGGCACCGCCGGCCCCCTGAAGCTGGCCGAGGAGACGCTGCTGAAGGACGACACCCCCTTCTTCGTGCTGAACTCGGACGTGACGTGCGAGTACCCGTTCCAGAAGCTGGCCGACTTCCACAAGGCGCACGGGGAGGAGGGCACCATCGTGGTGACCAAGGTCGAGGAGCCGTCCAAGTACGGAGTCGTCGTGCACCAGCCGGGTCACGCCTCGCGCATCGAGCGCTTCGTCGAGAAGCCGGTCCAGTTCGTGGGCAACCGCATCAACGCCGGAATCTACATCCTCAACACGTCAGTGCTGTCTCGCATCGAGCTGCGCCCCACCTCGATCGAGCAGGAGACCTTCCCGGCCATGGTCCGCGACGGCCAGCTGCACTCGTTTGACCTCGAGGGCTTCTGGATGGACGTCGGCCAGCCCAAGGATTTCCTGACGGGCACATGCCTCTACCTCACGTCGCTGGCCAAGAAGGGCTCCAAGCTCCTCACGCCCACGTCGGAGCCGTACGTGCATGGCGGCAACGTCCTGATTGACCCCACGGCCAAGATCGGCAAGAACTGCCGCATCGGCCCCAACGTCACCATTGGCCCCAACGTCGTGATCGGCGACGGCGTCCGCCTGCAGCGCTGCGTGCTGCTGTCGGGCTCCAAGGTCAAGGAGCACGCCTGGGTCAAGAGCACCATTGTCGGCTGGAACAGCACCGTCGGCAGGTGGGCGCGCCTGGAGAACGTCACGGTTCTCGGCGACGACGTGACGATCGGTGATGAGATCTACGTCAACGGCGGCAGCGTCCTGCCGCACAAGAGCATCAAGGCCAATGTTGATGTTCCCGCCATTATCATGTAAAAGAAGAGATTCGCGCCAAACGGCAACGCCCGGTCACTCGCACCACCACCTCTTCCGACTCTTGAAAAAGGGGCGAGCACACCTCCCTCTTCGGCCTTCCTCCCCCCGCGTTGGCCATGTTGGTCTATATACCGTTTTTTTTTGTACGCCTTGTTTTTACGATCTTTAAGCGGCTTCATAATGCGGCATGGCAAACACCACCATGCGGAATCGCAATCGCAGCCCCCCGCAAACTCTCCCCTCCACCATCTCCTGCGAGGCTCTTGTTTCTCTTCTTATTCGATTCTAATGTTTGTGTCAGGAAGGATTTCTGCGGGGAATAAAAGCCTGTGAGGCAGGCGTCTGTGGCTTTGGGCCATTCTTTGCCCTGAATTGTTCTGAAAGTCGGTTCACATAGTGGAAGGATATCCATCATGTGGGCAAACAAGACAGGAAGAGCAAAAAGGAAACCGCGATAGTCTATAATGCTTTGTGATATGTGGGCGGCACTGGACTCTTTTGAAGGGGATTAGGCCAGGGAGATACGACGATAGAATCAAGAAGACATGAAGCACGCGTTTTTGATGGCCCTGACGGTGAAGACGAGGATGGAATGTGAGAGATGACATCAGCGCAGTGTTTACCATGGCCGTTTTAGGGTGCCACAGTTGCCATGGGCGTTGCAAACGGCGATGCATGTCAAAGCGCAGGCAGGCAGATACGAGCGTGTCGGACGAGGGCCGGGGATAAGGCGGGCTCGAACGGCATGGCATTGGTCGAGCTGGGCCGCGTCGGCTGGTGTGCGTCGGAGCAACCCGCGGAGATAACTCCAGGCCACCTCGGGCGCATATAAATGCGAAGGAGACGAAACTAACCGCCCGGTAAGATTGGGCCAGGACGAACATGACACGGCCGTCGATGTCGCAATTCCGTGCTTGACCTCGGCAGCCAAACAGCACCAGAAGGCAAATCCGCTGCGGTTCTGGTTGGGCGGGATTAAAGATATCCCCAAGGCGCCGGGTTTGACAGGACTGGCCCTGCTATAAATCCGTCAGGATGCCCCCGCCAGCACCAGCGTCGGCGTCCCCGGCGCGGCCCACAGCGGTCGACAGTACCTACAACACAGCGGGCGACAGCGGCACCGCAGGCCTCGGCTCAGGGAGCAACAGCAGCGACAACGGCAAAAAGAAAATAGCAGATTCGGAAGGAGAAGCACCAGCGCCTACAAACGAAACGAACCACAACCACAACCACAACCAGGATCAGCGCATCCAGCCTCAACAGCAGGCCGCAGCCGGCGGCGCCTGGACGCTGCCCAAGCCGCCGATCAAGCAAAAGATGGCTTCGGGCTTCAAGTCCCTGCTGAGCAGCGCCAAGAGGCTGGCGCTGGGCGACGACGGCTCCAGCGGCGGCGACGGCCCCGCGGCGGCGGACCGGCTGTTCGCCAAGACGGACCCGGCGGTGGACGGCGAGGCGTGCAGCCGCGACTGCGACGACTGCACCATCAAGCTGCCGCGCGGGTTCCGGATCGACGAGTCGGACGTGCTGTACGGGCACGTCAAGGGCTGGGCCACGCACGTGCTGGTGGCGACGGGCAAGTCGGACTGGACGCGCGACGTGGCCGACGAGAAGGGCAGCGTCATGGAGGCCGTCGACGGCGCCGCCCACAAGCCCGCCAACGGCCGCCTGATGCTGTCCGCCTCCAACATTCCCGTCCCCGGCGGCCACGGGCACGACTACTCGCAGCCCACCACGGCCCTGGTCCTGCCCGCGTTCCGGCTCGTCGACAACGTCACGCCCGCCACGGCGCAGTCGCTGCTGTCCGACTTCGTCGCCGTCGGGCCCACCAACGACTCGCCCATGGGGCTCGGGACGAAGGACGACGGGGAACAAGACTCGACGACGCGGCAGCAGCAGCAGCAGCAGGAACATCAACAACAACCTGCCCTCCCGCTCTCCACGCCTTCGGGCTTGACAAGCCGCCCCTGCCCGCACGGCGTGCTGGTGCTCCTCTGCTCGCAGAAGACGCGCGACGCCCGCTGCGGCCAGAGCGCGCCGCTGCTGCGCCGCGAGCTCGAGCGCCACCTGCGGCCGCTGGGCCTGCACCGGGACCTGGACGACGAGCGGCCCGGCGGCGTGGGCGTGTATTTCATCTCCCACGTCGGCGGCCACAAGTACAGCGCCAACGTCATGGTGTACCGGCGCCCGGACCCGTTTGGGCTCGACGGCGTGTCGCGGGCCGAGGTGTCGGACGACGAGGTGCGGGACCGGCTGCTCAAGTCGGCGGGGAAAACAGAGGCCGAGGACGTCGGGGCCGCGCAGTGCATCTGGCTGGCCAGGATCGCGCCGCCTGACGTTGAGAATCTGGTGCGGTACACGATACTGCAGGGCAAGGTGGTCAAGCCCGAGACGCAGCTCAGGGGCGGCTTTGACAGGCAGAAGGGGCTGTTGAGCTGGTAGATGTCATGCAGCGGTTGGATAGCATGCGCATGCTTTGATAGAATATAGACGACATCGAGATGTTTGGACCGGGGACTGTTCCGAAGCTGTATTTCCGAGTCTGCAGTCCATCCGACGCTCGAGTATCGTGATACGGCATACCGAATTCGTTTCTTTGGGTGTTTGTTGACTCGGGGACGGGGCGTGAAATTGATGATCCTTTTATTGTGTAGCGACGTGTTTGTTTAGATGCCTGCTTGTACATTCTCCCATCCGCCGTCGTGGATGTCCTCTCAGACATGCGGGATGCCATCGTTGCCCCGCGGAACGGTCAATCTGCGACCGAACCCCTTTATTGCAAGCAGAAAGCACCCACCCCGCTTATATGCAAACCCCAAACAAAGCGCCCAAGTGTACACGCAGCCTCAGATCTTCTCACCCTCCAGAATGGCCTTGGCCTCGTCAGACCGCCACCAGCTCACGCCAGGCTCGCCAGGGTACGAGTACCGATCCATGCTCTCGGCCTTCATCTCGACGCTGTACCCCGGCTCGACGGGCGTCTTGTAGTACCCGTCACAGATGACGGCCGGGTGCAGGAAGTGCTCGTGCAGGTGGTCGACGTACTCGAGCACCGACCGCTTCCCCGCGACGACGACGTAGTCGACGGTGGCCAGGTGCTGCGTGTACTCGGGCAGGCCGACGCCGCCCGAGTGCGGCACGACGGGGACGCCGAACTTGCGCGCCATGAGCAGCACGGCCAGGACCTCGTTGACGCCGCCGAGGCGGCAGGCGTCGATCTGGCACACGTCGATGGCGCCGCTGGCCAGCAGCTGCTTGAACACGACGCGGTTCTGGCACATCTCGCCCGTGGCGACGCCGATGCCGTACGGCCTCAGGGCCTCGCGCACCGCCCGGTGGCCCAGCACGTCGTCCGGGCTCGTGGGCTCCTCGATGAACCAGGGCTTGAACTCGCGCAGCGCCGTCATGTGCTCGACGGCCTCGGGCACGGACCAGATCTGGTTCGCGTCCACCATCAGCACGTTGCCGCGGTCGTAGCCGATGACGTCGCGCGCGATGGCCAGCCGCCGCCTGTCGTCGGCCACGCTGCCGCCGACCTTGATCTTGAAGTGCCGGTACCCGCCCGCCAGCGTCTGCTCGAGCAGGCTCCGCATCTTGTCCTCGCCGTAGCCGAGCCAGCCGGCCGACGTCGTGTAGGCCGGCACGGCGCGGTTGGCCTCGGCCTCGGCCACACGCGCGGCTTTCCCGGCCTCGGACTCGCCGAGCATGGTCAAGGCCTCCTCCGGCGTGAGGGCGTCGGTGATGTAGCGGAAGTCGATGCAGCGCACCAGCTCCTCGGGCGTCATGTCGGCCACGACGCGCCACACGGGCTTCTTCAGGGTCTTGGCCCACAGGTCCCAGACGGCGTTGACCACGGCGCCCAGGGCCAGGTGGATGACGCCCTTCTCGGGCCCGATCCAGCGCAGCTGCGAGTCGTTGACCAGGTGCCGCCACGTCTTGCCCCAGTCGGCCACCAGCGACGAGAGCGTGCGGCCCTTGATGCGGTCGGCCACGTGGTTGATGGCCGCGCAGACGATGTCGTTGCCGCGCCCGATGGTGAAGGTCTGGAGGGAGAGATTAGCTTGGCTCGGCCGTGTTGTTATATACCTGGCAGGTAGGCATCTATAGCGTCACCCACCATGCCGTGCCCAGAAAACTCCGAGTCGGTCTGCAGGATGCAGTAGGCAGATGAGTAGTCCCCAGCAGCATTCATGGCGTCCGACCCCGTCTTGTCCAGCGACGTCGGGAACCGGACGTCCCTGGTGGACCAGCCCGTAATGGTGATCTCGCGCTGAGCCATCTTGCCGCCAAGGTTTTATTGTATATATCACAGAACGTAAAAAAGGAGGGAATCTAAAGAAGGAAAAAAAAAAAAAAANAAAAAAAAAAAAAAAAAAAAAAAAAAAGGGGGGAAAAAAAAAAAAAAAAAAAAAAAAAAAAAAAAAAAAAGAAAGAGAAAGTGCTTGCTACGAAGCTTTACGGGTCGGTCCACCACGTTACCGGCCTCCCATCGGTCGACATTTTTCCGGCCCGTGATGGTTCCCCACGTAAAACGCCAGAGCTCGGGGTATTAAGCCACTGGGAGGGAGGGGATGCGGAGAAAGCGCCGTTGTCGGATTCATGTTGGGGTGGAGACGACCAAGACAGCCAGCTGCCTCACCAGGAATTTTCCACCCGTCGGGTATTACTCATGGGGGTACGAGGATGAAGAGTCTCAGCGGCCTTCAGCCGTTAAAAGCGAGGCCGCTGCTGGAAACAAAACGTACTTATACAGCCGGGCAGCGATAAATATATAAATACGAAGACGAAGGTGGCTAGAAATAAGCAACGATTGATCAGTGGCCACCATTACAAATGGATGATCTCTGATTTCAGTTTTTGGACGAACAAAGCAAAAAGCCGCACGAAAAACCAGATGACACGAAAAAAAAAAAAAAAATAGCAAACGCAAAAAAACAAAAAAAAAAAAAAACAAAAGAAATTCATAAAAGAAAGACAAAAATGCCGTGGTAGAAGTTTGTACAGGGTCTTGACATCCGCCTCGTCCAGGCCGTCATCGTCCAAGAGGACTCTCCGAGGTTCATGAACCGGGGGCTGCGTAAAAAGAAGCACGCAAAATACAGCTAGTAACCCAAAGTATTTCCCTTTATTTGTAGCTCCTGCTCCGTCGCTCTCATCCCGTCCCCATCCGGGGGTTTGAACTGTACACCGAGAAAAGAAAAAAAAATGGGGGCAGTGAGAAAAGAGGTACAAAAAAAAAGAAAAAAAATAGACAGAAAAAAGGGTAAAGATTTATCACAAGGAAAAGCTCATCTGCACCTCTGCTTAGTACAGAAGCGTGACGCGGTTGCCCTTGGGCGCCGAAGACTCATCATCGGCGGCGGGAGCGACGGGAGAGAGCGGGCGCGCAACGGCCTCGGCCTCGGCCTTGGGCTCCTCCGGCTCAAGGGGCTCGGGCTGCAGGAAACCGACGGGCACCGGCGCCATCGACGCCTGCGGGGCGGCCTGGTCGGCCGTCGTCGCCACGGCCTCGCCCATGCCCTGGGGGCGGCTCAGCATCTGCTCGGCGAACAGCCTCTCCTGCTCCAGAGCCTCGATCTGCGCCATGATGGAGGCGGCGGCGTCCTGCGGCGCCGCAGCTGGCTCCGCAGCCGCGGCAGCCGCCGTGTTGTCGTCGAAGCCGTAGTTGACCGCGTCCGGCTCGGGCACGGCGTATCCGGAGAAGCCGTACGAGGCCTGCTGAGCCGGCATGGAGTAGCCCTGGCCCTGGTACGGCGTGGCGTAGCCCTGGAACTGCTGCTGCTGCTGCTGGTACATGTCCTGGTCGCTGACGGCGTACCCCTGGTGCTGCTCGTAGCCGTTGGATGCCTCGGGCGTGGCGTAGTCCTGAACCAGCTGCGGCTGGGGCTCGTAGTAGGCCTCCTGCACAAAGGAAAAGGCCTCGTGCGCTCCCGAGACCTCGCTGCTGATAGAGGGCTCGGGGGTGCTCACGGCCCGCGCCGACTCTGGCTCCACCACGGGCCCAGACTTGGAGGTCTCGACGGCCGGGTAGCTGGCAGCTGCGGCCGCCTCAAGAGCGGCGTCCCACTCACCGGCAGACGCGGCCCAAGGGGCCGTCCACTCCGGAGGGTAGCTCGAAAGGACCGCCTGCCGGGTGGCGAGGGCCCAGTCAGCAGGGGTGGCAGATGGCCGAGACGCGATCTTCTTTGACTCGATGGCCGCGGGGTAGGCGCTGGCAGCCACGGCCTGCTCTAGGGCTGCGTCCCATTCGGCCGCCGAAGCGGCCCACCTGGCCATGGACTCGGCTGGGTAGCTAGCTTTGACAGCCTCAGAAAGCGCAAGGGCCCAGTCGGCGGCGGTAGCTGACGGCCGGGGGGCCGTGGCCTGAGGCTGCTCAGAGGGGAAGCGGCTCGCGGCGATGGCCTGCTCGAGATCCGCGGCCCACTCGCTGCTCGACGCAGGCCACCTCTGCATCCACTCGGCCGGGTAGCTCGCGTCGGCGGCCTGCTTGACCGCGAGGTTCCAGTCGGCCGGGGTGGCCTTCGGGACAGGGATACGGGCGGCCTTGGGTGAGGTCTTGGCGGAGGCCTTGGCTTTGACGGTGGAAGCAGGAGAGGCCTGCTTCATTGAGATCCAGTTGCGCTCGACATTGGTAGGCGCAGCGACAACCCAGAGGTTGGTCGACGTGAGCTTGTCGAGGGGCTTGAGCTCGGGCGAGCGAGCCTTGCGCACCATGGCAATGGCAGCGGGGCTTTCCGGTGTCGACCGACTGTCGGACATCTTGGCCCGGACCTGGAAGAGACCAGTCGAGGCAACAGGGGCGGTGACGGGGGCGGCTGCGATCCAGAGGCTGGTCTTGGCCTGCTCCTTGGCGTCGACGGTCGAGATGGACACGGGCGAGGGCAGCGAGGCGGGAGAGACGGGAGAGGCCGGCGTCTTGGCCATGGTGCCCGCCATGCTCCAGTCGACGACCTCCTTGGGGGACTGGGGAGGCGTCGAGATCCACATGTGTGTGCTCTCGATGGCAGCCGGCTCGGCCGGGCGCGCCTTGGCCCTGGACGTCTCCTTGATCACGTCATATCGGCGCCAGGTAGCCTCGTCCGGCTGGGGAAGTCCCTTGCCGTGGGCCTTGGCCGTCTTGACCGGGGCAGTCCACAGCAGAACGGTTGCGGACCGGCTGCGGCCGGCGGGCTGCCAGAGGCAATCGCTCTGGATGGGCAGAGACTCCTCCGACTGGCGGGGCTTCGACCGTGCAGTCTCGCGGACGGTGTCATACAGGGCCCAGGTAGCAGCGTCCGGACGAGCAACGCCCTTGCCGTGGTCACCCTTGCTGCGCGAGACAGCGGCGCTGGTGGACCAGAGGAGAACCTTCCTCTCCTCCAGGACTGCGATGGACGCAACAGCAGGCTTCACTCGGCTCTGGTTGCCGGCGAGGATCCAGACGGGGGTCTGCTTCTCGGCTTGGCTAGAAGGCTGCCAGAACCGGCTGCTCTCGATGACGAGCGGCTCGTCTGACTGGCGGGGCTGGGACCTGGCTGTTTCGCGGACGGTGTCGTAAAGGCTCCAAGTAGCAGCGTCAGGCTGGGCGACGCCTTTTCCGTGCTCGCCCCTGATCTTGGGGGCGGCCGCGGCAACAGTCCACATCGAAAGAGGCTGAGCCGCTACCTTGGACTGAGTCGCTACTTTGGGCTGCTGGGCGCTCACGATCCAGTTCTGTTGGCGAGCGTTGACGGCACGAGGCTGCCAGAGCTGATCACTCTCGACCGGCACAAGCCCCGACTGACGAGGCCGGGACCGAGCCGTTTCGCGAACGATGTCGTAGAGGCTCCAAGTAGTAGCGTCCGGCTGGGCGACACCCTTTCCGTGCTCGCCCCTAGCCTTTGAAACGGCGGTGGTGACAGTCCACATCGAGATGGGCTGAGCCGCCATCCTGGTCACGGCCTTTGCGTGCTCGGCCTCCTTGGGGACGGCGGTGATAGCCGTCGAGATCGAGACGGGTTGAGTCGCCGTCCTGGTCTGCTTGACGCTTTCGATCCAGTTCCGCTCTTGATGGGCGGTGGCGGGACGGGCTTGCCAGAGCTGATCACTCTCGACCGACGCAAGCTCCGACTGGCGGGGCAGGGCCCGGGCCGTCGCCTTGACGGTGTCGTAAAGACTCCAGGTTGCAGCATCGGGGTAAGCAACACCCTTGGAGTGGTCTCCCTTTGCCTTGGCAGCAGGGCGGGCCGACCACATCATGGCAACCTTGGCCGACTCGGTCTGTTGCTTCTCAATGGTAAGCTGTCCCAGGGGCTGCCAGAGCTCGTTGCTTTCGACGGGCACAAGCTCCGACTGACGAGGCAGGGCGCGGACCGTCTCCTTGACGGTGTCATAGAGACTCCAGGTGGCAGCATCGGGATAAGCAACGCCATGGGAGTGGTCCCCCTTGGCCTTGACAGCGGGGCGCGCCGACCACATTATGGCAACCTTGGTCGATTCGGTCGGTTGCTCCTTGGCCGATTCCAACTGTTGCTTCTCAACAACAGGCTGGCCCATGGGCTGCCATAGCTCGTTGCTTTCGATAGGCGTAAGCTCCAACTGACGAGGCAGGGCGCGGACCGTCTCCTTGACGGTGTCATAGAGACTCCAGGTGGCAGCATCGGGATAAGCAACGCCATGGGAGTGGTTCCCCCTGGCTCTAGTAGCAGGACGTGCCGACCACATCCCGGAAACCTTGGCCGATTCGATCTGTTGCTTCTTGATGATAGGCTGGCCTACGGGCTGCCACAACTCGTCGCTTTCGATAGGCATAAGCTCCGACTGACGAGGCAGGGCCCGGGCCGTCTCCTTGACAGTATCGTAGCGGCTCCAGGTCTCCTCGTCGGGCTGGGCCACGCCTTTTCCGTGGTCGCCCCTGGCCTTCGGAGCCGGGCGCGCCGACCACATCAGAGGCGTGTTGGTCTGCGCCGGCTGCGCCTTCTTCGCCACCTTCGCCACCTGCTGCCGGTCCGCAGGTTGCCAAAGCTGGTCGCTCTCGATGGAAGCAGGCTCGGATCGCCTGGGAAGCGCCCGGATCGTCTCCTTGACGGTATCGTAAAGGCTCCAGGTGGCCGCGTCAGGCTGAGCAACACCCTGCCCGTGGTCGCCCCTGATCCTGGTGACCCTGTTGCGGGCGGACCAGAGCAGGACGGCGACCTCCTTGTTCTTCATCTTCCTCTGCTGTTGCTTTTGTCCGGCCGACTGCCACAGCTCGTCGCTCTCGATAGGCACAATCTCGGACCGGCGCGGCTGCGACCGGAGGGTCTCGGAGACGGCGTCATATTGCCTCCAGGTGTCGGCGTCGGGGTGGGGCAGGCCGAGGCCGTGCTGGCTGCGGCGCTTCTCGTCGCGGGCGGCGGTCCAGAGCTGGGTGACGGCAAGCTGCTGGGCAAGGATATCCGCCTGCTGCTGCTCCTCCTCCTTCTCCTCCGTCTGCTGCGGCTCGGGCACCATACCCTCGAGACCAACAATGATGGACCCGCGGGCATCGTCAGCCTCCTCCAGGTCCGAGGCGTCATCCATGTAGTCATCCACCACGGAGCTGGTGGCGTCGAGCGTCCGCGGGACGGCCCTGTTCTTGGAGGGGACGTTGTCGGTCTTGAGCAGGCTGGCAATCTCCCAGAGCGTGGTCTCGTCAAAGTCGTCTCCCGAGTCCTCCTCCTCGATGATGTCGTCTTCGGATTCCTCGAGGTCGTCGTCGTAGTCGTCGAAGAAGGACGATGAATACTCGGCCGCCTCGAACTGCCTCGAGCGGGCGTCCAGGGCGGCGCTGACGGTGGCGCCCGAGGTCATGGTGCCGGGCATGGCGAACATGTTGTGTCGAGGCTGCTGGACGTTAGCCGAGTCTGACTTCTCGCCCCAGGGGAATTGGAAGAGGCCAAGGGCGTCTCTATCGTCCGAAAGCGGTTGGGGGCTCTCGAGAATGTCCGGGAGCTCGGTCATACGCCGAGTGCGTCGGGGCGGCTTTAGAGCAGACGCGCGAGCGGGGACCTGCTGCTTGGGCTGGGCCTGCAACTCCTGGCGTTGGCCGGACTTGTGGGACGACGAGGGCTGGGCGGCGGGAGCGTGCCGTGGCTGCCACAGGCCCGCGGAGTAACGCTTAGTGGCGGTCCGCGACTGCTGCCAGAGCTTGTTGGTCTCGATGGCCAGGGGGCTGTCAGCTTTGCGGGGAACTGCGCGAACTCCGCCCGTGACCAGCCAATTGGGAGCGAAGGCTGAGACAGGGCTCTCGCTAGCGAGCTGCGGAGGGGACCAGAGCAGGGATGTCGATACGACGTTGACAAGAGTGGCCGGGGTCCAGAGCGTCTTGTGGGCCGCCGCCGCCTCCTGCACCAGAGAGGCGGTGTATGCCGGTGCCCCATAGGTCTCTGGGGAGAGCTCGCCCGACTCGTAATCGGAGTCGGGCGGTGTCGGACTACCGATCTGGGCAAGCGCGACGAGATTCTGCTTGCGCGCCGCCAGGAGCTCCGGCGCGTGCTCGGCGAATTCCGTCTGCGCCTCGGCCAGGTGCTGCCGCCGCGACGACGTCACCGAGTGCACAGAGTTGGCCGGGCTGCGAGCAGGCATCGATGCATCTCCCGACCTGGACGACGCGCTGCTGGCGCTCCGCAGCAGCTCTCGCCGCGCCGCCCTGCGCTCCGCCATTATGGCACCCGCGCTCTTGGCAGCATCTGCCGCGCCGCTCTTGGGAGCCACCGGCGCAGGCGCCGCCGGGCTCTTGACCATGGAAGTCGGCCGCGAGTCGATGCTCAGTGAGCTGCTGATCGTCGACAGCGAATCGCGGGCGTCCCTCAGCATGTCGTGCTTCGTGTGTCGCCAGTGGTCCATCTCCTTCTCGAGGTTGTCGAGCAGCTCCAGCCGCCGCGTCCCCTGGCTGCCCACCGAGTCTCGGTCGGGCTGGTCCATCCTCTGGAGCTGTGCCTGGATCAGCTGCAGCGCATGGTCCGGCGACTCCAGCGGCGACGGCTCGGCGGCCTTTACAACCACCGGGTTCCTTGTCGACGGGGCACGAAGGAGCAGCGGCGTCGGAGGCGGCATCCGCGATCGCATCTTCTCCTTCCTCTCCGAGAAAGTCAGCAGGTCGTCGCCAACCCGCTTGTGCCAGACGGGGAAGACGTTGTTGGAGAGTACAAAGTCCTCGTCCGCTCCAATGGGAGTCTTCGGCGAGTCTGCAATCGATGCGTCGGTCGACGAATCAATTGAGGTATCCAGGCCTATATGGATCGACTCTCGATCATCTTTCTTGGACGCGGGGCTCGTCGACAGACCTGCGGGCACCTCTGGCACAGGGGGAGCCTCGGGGTTCTGTCTGGGGCGGATGTACGTGCTCCTCGGCGGTTCCGCCATCCTCTGGATGTTCACAGGGGCCACTGGCGAATGGACAGAGCCCCAGGCGGTAGTTCCGACGTCGGTGGGGGTTTTGGCGTCCAAATTTGTGCTCTCTGCCCACAAGGATTCCCGGGCTGGCGGGAGAACTGGCGACGACGCCCGCTTTCCACCATCACGCATGGATGGCCGCTGCGTCCAACGCTCGTCTCTTTCTATTCCGGCAATCCAGATGCTGTCGATCTCGCCACGCCCGCCGGACCGCGACGAGTCGCGAGCGGTCCGCTCTTGCCCTGGTGTCTGGGCAAGGTCGTCGACGTCAAGAACGCTCTCCGTCTCGAAAGAGCTCTTGGTTGTCCTCGTGTCCCGCGACCCTGCCTCGCCCCGAACCTGGGTTCCTGCTTCGCTCATGTCAAAGAAGTTGGAGGGCGGTACAGCTGGGATGGCGGGCATCTCCGGCACCGAAGACCTTCTCCCGCCTGCCACACCCGAGGCGTAGAAGATATCCATCTTCTCGTCAAAGGTCATGCTCTTGGTGTCGTTGGGGTGCGGCCTCGAGAAGGCGAACCCGCCAGCGCTTTTTGGCGGTGGCGGCAGGGGAGGCAGCTGCGTCGGGCTGCCGGGATTTGCCTGGAGAATCGATTTCCTGCTCGCTATCGAGCCGTTCGACTTTGTCCTCCGGAGGCTCGGCGGCAATTCGACGGGGAAGATGGCGCGGTCCTTGTCAGACTTCCGAGGTATCGGTCTTGGTCGGTGAACGACCGATTTTGAAGACTTCAGCCCAAACTCCAGCTCATGGGTCTCGCGGTCGAGAAGCTTGCCAGTGTTGGCTCCGTCGATGATCATTTGAACCGTAGACGGGTCGTCATATGTGATGTTGTTGATGAACATGATAGTTTGTTGATTGCTCGTTTCCGCGCCGGGTGCCGCAGGCGCCGTGGTCATCATGGCACGTGCCCTGGGGTTCCCAGGCAGCCCAATGGTTGGGCGTCGCTGCAACGGAGTCTTTGGCGGCGCCGGGGCGGCCGCGGGCGTCTCGTCGCGCTGCCTCGACGGCCGGATTGGCACATGCAGCGGCGCTTGGAACTGGTCTGCCGTAGGGGCCATGTTGGCCCGCTCCGCGCCCGTTGGTGCACCGATAACACTCTGTGGCGCTTCGCTCTTTGTTCTTTTCATAGGGAATGGCGGCTGCTTTTGGCGTGGGGGAGAGAATGCAGTAGACTTCGCAGAAGCAGATTTCGGAGCAGGAGGCGGGCTTGGCACTCTTGATTCTGAGGCGTCCTGCCTGAGGGGCGACGCCGCCCTAGCAGACCGCGCAGATTTGGGACTGGCGGCCACAGGCTCGCTTGGATCGGGCGATTGACGCGGCGACCTCCTCCTAAGTTCCTCCCCGCCAGGAGAAAGTTGTGCCGAGGTCGTCTTGGCCATGGTGACGGGCATCGGCGACAGCGCCGTTGCCGGAGCTACCCTGTCGTCCCCGTCGCTGGTCGGCGGCCGGGGGGCAGGTCGACTTGCGATGAGGGTAGACTCCCTCTGCATCCTGGTCCACATCTCCCTCCGCTCCTTGTCTTGCTGGGCCGCGGTAGCCAGGTCCATGGTGGGGATCTTGTTGAGTGGGTTCATCTCGCTGTCGGGCTGAAGGATCGGCCTCGAAATCGCCAGTTTCCCACCCACCGCCACGGCCGCGGCTGGACCGCCCTTGACCTCGAACACGTTCCTCTTACCCTGATGCGGCGCCACGGCCTGGCGAGGGAGAGACGCAGGCTCACCGGCTGGCTTGAGCGGAGGGAAGAGCGCACCCTGAACCGGAACTCCATGCCTGCCAACCACAGCCGCACCCCCTTGCGGCAGGCCGGCAGGGCCAGCGGGTGCCGTTGGGGCCTCCCTGGGCTGTGAGTAGGCATTCGACATGGTCACCTCCTCGCGTTTGAGATCCTCATATCGCAACGGCGGATACCCCTGGGAGCCCGAGGTCGAAATGTCTCGTGTATCGATGTCCCTTCTGGGTGACTCGGGGCGCCTCGATTGGCGCTGCCTGGGGGCGCTCGAGAAGGAGTCGATCGACCCAGTGACTATGACGATCAGCAAAGAAAGGCCCGCGGCGGGCAGGGCGGTTCGGAGGGTGAGGTCCATGGTCGGCATTCCCAGGAGCAGCGGCACACTCGTCCCGCTCCAGATGGCAAAGCCTATAAGGATCCAAACAACCGCCCTGCTACGTGCGATGCCCGACCTGGCATCCTCCACCACCCCAACACTGAACGCCCGCGCCGCCAGCACGACGATAATGATGGCGTCGAGCGCGATAACCGCCACCGACACGGGCAGCAGTGATAAAATGGGTGCGCAAACCCCCTGCTCCTGTCGCCTGACGAAGCCGACGAACACGCCACCGGCAATAAAGCGGGCGGCGAGGATGGCCTGCAGAACCAGCTGGCCGGCGCCAGAGTTGTCCTTGGTCTTCATCCCCCATAGCATGAACTGCTCGATCGAAAAACGGGCGAGCTGGTCGAAAAGAGCGGTGACTATGCTAGTGACGGAGCATGCCGACGCCGATGTCACGTCGATCGTCGTCGCAATAAATCCAACCTGAGCCCATAGGGCGGCGCTTAAAAGGAATATCGTGAGGGCCAGCCTCAGGCCGTCCCGAAATATTGTTGACCCATGGCCTTTGACGTTGAGGAAAAGGGCTGCCGACGCTCCGTTTACAATGATTCCGCTGTCCTCCAGCATGTTTGTTAGTCACGTCTCCATCAGTTCCCTCCCTGCCTTCCTTCACTGCCCGAAATTCCCAGTCTCTTTCTCGATCGTCCTCATATTCGTCTTCCATCCGCCAAAACTCGCCGCGACGCCGCACTCGAATATCGGATGCTGGAGAGAGGCACTAACAAGGTGAAAGCGGCCATCAAAGCCGACGTGCCTCCTGGAGTCGCCATGGTGAGGCGGCCTTATTAGAGGAGGTTTGGATCGGCCGTAGGCCAAATAAAGAAGGTAACGTCCCAGTCAATGGGGGCAAAAGACGATAAAACAGAAGGGGAAGAAAAAGGAAAAAGAAAAGAAAGAAAAAAAAAGGAGTAATATGGTATCAGAGAATTGAATGGACCATGTCGACTAGTACATAGTCAATACGAACACCAATGCCTTCGGTGATGGTGGCATGTTAGGCGATGGCGTCCATCGTCACTCGCTTGGACAAGATAGAATGGGAAAAGCAGGGTGGGATCGCGAAAGAAAGTTGGAACAGACAGGCAGACAGACAAAGACAGCGTCCGTGGCCGGGTTGGGGGAACGATCTGTGTCCGAGCGAGCCTGTCAAAGTGGAGTCCCTGAGCGCGCGCGTGGATATTTCGGGACGGAAAGGGAAGGCACAAAAGGAAAGACGGCCTCGACCGTTGAAACGGGAAAAGGCGTCGATCTTGGCGAGTTGGCTGCCTGTCGTGTCCACCCGCGCGGGTTCGGGCAGCACGATCGAGCCCTGGTCGCCTTGAGATCAAAAAGTCAGCGGCTGCACCCAGGGACCTGCCCCTGCAGACACTTTCTCCCATCGCGTGCTTCCACTCTTCGGGACGCAGCAGAGACCAGACGGGACCTGCAGCAACACGCAGGCCCGCAGCCGTGGATACCGTCATGACCAAAGAGCCACCAGATCCAAAAATGGGCTGGCTCCCGGTCTCAAACAAGGATTATAGAGCCAGGGGGCCCTGCTGGGGCTGGAGACTGCCGGGTTTCTTCTATCATGCCTGAAGAGAAGGCGAGAGCGCTGATTGGGCCCAAGGCAAGGCTGCCAAGGGCCCGGCTGGCAGTGGTCCCCGATAAACGTTAGACTCTGTTTCACTTGAAACCCAAGGGGTTCCATGGGGTCCATGACGCGGTGGGGGGGCTGAGGACATCGCCTGTGGGTGGCGCGGATTTGCCCTTCTGACCCTTTCCCTCGAGAATGGAGACAAAAAGAAGCCGATTTTGATAAAAAGCATTCTTCCGAGCTACTTCACCCGGTCGCTGCAATGTCGTGGCGTGGCCAGATCGTGTCTCCATCTGGGTTGGGCTGGGCGGCGCCTGCTACATAACACGGCCGATAGGCTTATGGTCCGGGACCAGCCAGCCACACGACTTTCGCCCCATCGTGTCCCACCTGCCCACCAGCCCACCAGCCCAGTTCGACCGGGCACCGCAGTTGTCTCGAGATGAATACCTGTCTGTCTCGTCTGGCGCGCTCCTCGACTGCTTCGTCCCGGCCATCGCTTCTTGCGCAGTTCGGCCAAGGGAGGGGACACCTAAGGGATGGGGCAGCCGGCGCCACTGTTGCACGCTGAAGACGCAGACAGGATGCGGATCGATGGGATTGGTGGCGAGAATGCGGCGCGAGGAAGCGGCGGCTGGACCACCCACCCTTCTCCTGTTCGCGTGCCAGCTCGCCGCTTTGTCGCGCTGGAGAAACGGATAGGGATCCGTGCAGGCATCCACCCACAATTCGGTCTGATTTGATGAGGCTCTTTTTTGGTAGGTCTGGCAGCACGAGGCGAGATTTGCTGCAGGCCAGTGTTCCAGCGGGCTGTGCCCCGCCCGAGGGATGCGACCCCCAGCACAGGATGGGACGTGCGGGCCTCTGCGCGCTAACAGTCGGCGCGTGGCAGGAACTGCCAGAATCGAGATGACTGCCAGCCACTAGCCGCCAGCTCCCCCAAGGCGTGGTTTCAGAGGTTCGTGCTTTCGGCTACCGGTCGCCCCGGCGTTCGAAAGGGATGGATGACTCGTCACTGCGGCATTTGGATTCCCGCAGCGCAGATCCTCTGCTCACTAGACCAGTGAGCCGCCCAAGGGGAGACTATCCCATCCTTCCTGGCCACCTAGTATGCCTTTGCGAGAAGCAGGGAGCAATAGAAATCTCCGACTCCAGAGGCAGCATCCACCAATGGATGACATTTGATCGGATCTACCATGGGACGAAGACCCTGATTCTGCTGCTGGAGAGGCCGCCGCGTTCCCCAAGTATGATCCTGGACTCCGTATAGACACAGCCATGCTGGCTAATTAATTAAAGGGAAGGAGGAACGAAATAGGAAAAGATATGGGAATAGGAGAGGTGACCGGCTCGGATGATGGGAATTCCGATTAGCCAGCCGTCTTTAGACGTCGTGGCTGCTCGGCATTTGGTGAATCTCTTCATCACAACCCCGCTGCGGCTGCAGAAAGGAAGATCGTGACTGAGACCAAGCTATGAGCAAGCCTAGGCAGGTACTCCCCTTTGGCAAATTGCTACAAAATAGCCATGGATACCACTTGCGACAGCCGTTTGCTTGTTAGCGTGTGATACATGGTCTTCCCGGCATGGTTGCTGCATTTGCCGGATGTTTATGGTGAGTCAGCCATGTTTTATTCTCTACATATGGCCATGGTCAAAGACGTCGTAATAAACACGCTCGCACCCCAACATGGATGTCGGCGGTCCATGCGGCCAGCCTCTAGCAGTTACGGTAAAACACCTCCAGTCGTTTCTGTGCTGTGTCGTTCATGGAGTGGAACAGCCCGAATAGCGCGAGCACCCAGCCGGCTGGACTTGCTTGATTCGGAAGCCGTGAGCTTCGCTAGTGTGCAGTTGCAGCCACCGTAAGCACGGAGCCCCCAATTGTGACGACCCAAAACTGGGCACACTTACATGCGCCATCCAGTAACCATCATGGAATCAATCTGTGCTGCAGAAGGACCCCCTGCGGTACAGCGTATGTCGCGACGGGTGACTCAGATCAACAGCTTCCACGGTTGGCTCCCAGCATATTCTCGTGTATAAGTAACAAGTGTGTTTCTTCCGTCGACCAAAGGAAAACAAGTTCGAACAACGACTATTCCTAGGCGTGAAACTCTTTTCTGATCCGATCATCAAAATCCATCCCCCAGACCCAGTACCCAGCATCACTGCCTTCCAAGATGCCTAGACTCGAGCTCGAGTACCCCAAGGAGGCGCTGAACTCGGTGAAACGTCTGAGTGATCGAGGTAACTACACCACCGAATCACATCCATCCATGCATGGCTTTCCTTGTTCCGTGACTCTGTTTCTAAACCACTGATATCTGGCAACCTCCCAGGAGTCTACGCCCTCAGGACGATCCACCAGATCATCAACTCGTCCAGGCTCGTCCACGTCTCCTTTAATGTGCCCAACTCGCCCTTTCCGGCGACTCTCCCGATGATCGGGCAGATGGGCTCCTTCGCCCGCCCCAGCGCCGACGAGGGCGATGTGCTCGATCTCTACCTGCACGGCTACGTCTCCGCGCGCATGGCAAACCTCTCGCGGAAGAGCACCGCCGGCGGCCAGGAGCAGGGGGCCGGTGGCCTCCCCGTCTGCATATCGGCCAGCCACGTCGACGGCCTCGTGCTTGCCCTGTCGCCCTTTTCTTCCAGCTACAACTATCGCTCCGCCGTGCTTTTTGGCCACGCGGAACTCGTCTCGGACGAAGAGGAGCGGCTGTGTAAGTATATGCTCCTTGGCTGATCGTGTCCTCCCTGTACCACGCGCCAATCTATTTGTATTGGACTGCGGCTAGCCGTAACGGCACACCCACACGATGGTACGTCAGGACAGTAGAAAAAGACTGATCTTAATCCCCATTCCAGACGCCATGGAACTCATCACAGACTCGGTCGTCCCCAGTCGCTGGCGTTACGCCCGCGGGCCGCCTACACCGGCCGAGCTCCAGAGCACGAGCATCCTGCGCGTCAAGGTCAAGTCGGGCAGCGCAAAGGTGCGAGCCGGCGAGCCGCACGATGACGCCCGCGACATGGCCGACGCAGAGCTTTGCGCCCGGGTCTGGACCGGCGTCGTGCCCGTCCACGAGACAATCGGCGAGCCGATACCGGGACCTTCGAACAGCCGGGAAGTGCCGGCCTACATCAAGAATTACGTCAGAGACTTCAACGAGGTCTCTGCAGAAACTGCCACACAAGCAGCAGTCGAGCCACCGAAGAAGAACAAGGCGGAAGGATCTGATGACTGAGTCTAGGTGATGCAGATGCAGCTCTCGAGTATGCTATTCTAGAGTCGGCGGCGCGTTGCGAGGGAATGAGCAATGCTCGGAATTATCAAGACCGCACATGGTTTCTTCAGATACATAACAAAAAGAAGCAAGAGGTCAAGAAGCTACAAGAAGAAAAAAGCGCACTTGGCGCATCCAAGGAATGAAACACATGCCTGCCAACAGCCTGTCGTGGCGAATGCAAAACGAATCCCGCGAAGCCTTTACGCCCACGCTTAACACAGCATCCTATCACCAGGCCTCCCATACGAAACCCGGGATGACGGTCCGCATGATCTCCCAATGGCCCAGCGCGCTCTTCTCATGCCACTTCACCAGTAGGTCGGTCGAGTTGCGCGCTAGGATTGACTCTTCGGATGCAAGGAAGTCCGACTCGAGCACCTCGTGCTTAGGAAGGAGGAAGGCATTCCGCGCCATGCTGCCGAGAATGTCCTGTGGAGTCGGGCTCCGGAATTGTATCTTGCCCTCCGACTTTTGGCAGAAAAAGACCATGTTTGCGAAGTCGACGCCTGTCTGCGCAACCTCGGTGGCGTTACGCGGGTGCTCACGGTAGATGCGGCATGATGGAAACACGCTCTTGATCGTGTTAAGGACGATCTTGGGCGGGGGCAGACTGGAGTCGCCGGCGTAGTTCTGCAGGTAACGGGGCTATGGTCAGTCCCGAGACGCAGTCACTGGCGAGATATTTTACTTACGATTGCGATGACGCCCTGGGGAGTGAGTAGGGTGTGCAGATCCTGCAGAAACTCGAGCGTAAACAGCTCTATTGGCTCGGCGCCACCAGTAAAGACGTCGTTGACGATGTAGTTGAACTGCTCGCTTGAGGCGTTGGCCAGCTTCCTTGCGTAAGCCACCGCGTCCTGGACGACCGGAGTGTGCCGAGTAGGAACGTTGAAATACTGGACAGCGAAGTCATATACGGCTGGGTCGATTTCTACAATTGTAGTATCGATACCATGTGTAATCAGAGCCGAGGGAGTCGTGCCAACGCCCATACCACTGTACATGGTCGGAAATTAGCTCTAAGCGCATCAAAACCACGGCACATACCGGGCCCAAGTACAAAGGAACGCGAGAATGGGCCTAAACAGACTTACATGACCAAAGCTTTGGCATCTTTGTCCGGCACTTGCTCCTTGACCTCAACAAGCCTGACAGCCTCAAGCATGGCGAAGATGCCGTATATGGGCTCCGAAATGCTGCGCCGATACTTGATCCACTCACCACCCAATAAGCTGTGGTCGCAACGCATGACCCGGAGCCCCTGGTCATCGTTCTCTATGACAGAGACATATCCCGTCAAAGACTCGCGCTGATCAAGGACCGTCCACCCGTGTTGTGCCTGTAGCGCGCTGTTGAGACGCTGTAGCGCATAGGGCGTTGCCACATGTGGGTTTAGCACGGCCGTGTGCAGCAGACCCGGGATCGCGTACAGCAGCAGCTTTGAGGGCGCGAATGCTGCATACAGGAGACCCAGCACAAGCTGCATAACCACGCGCGTGGCAAGGATGCTCTTGCCGATGTACGCCTGAATGGTGTTTTGGGACAGCCGTTCCGCGAGGCGGTAGACGCCCCAGGACCCAATGCCAGGGGCCGCTTCGCCCAGCCAGCGCGGCAGCCAGCCGAACTCGGCTCGCTCCAGATACGTGGCCGAACAGGCGACGGAGCCGACGATGACGGGGAAGAGCGTGAGCAGCTCCGTGACCAGGGGGCCCCAGTAGGCCGTGAGGCGCCCGCTGAGCTTGAAGAGAAGAAACTGCGCGGCCGGCACGTACAACGCGATGACGGGCAGCAGGTAAATGGGCTTCACAGGCAAGAAGCGACCGAGAACCAGATTTGTGGACCAGCCGGTGAAGCAGGCTGCCATGACGAGGCGGTCGTGGAACCGCGCGGCAGGAATAGAGCCGTACACTGGCGACATGGCCAGTTGCGAGACGTTGGCGAAGGCGGCGGCGAGGGATATCAGAGTCAGAGCCGGAAGAAAGGCCTCGGCCTGCTCCCGTGCCGCCTTGGTCCATGTGTCCTCCTTCGCCTTGGCCGCGAGAGCCTTGAGCTCTCGCTCGAAACTCTCGGGAGTGAAGGATGAGTTTGGGTCGATTACGACATCGGATTTCTCAGCCTCCTTCTGCTTCTGCTTTTTGGGCGCCATTTGAAGCTCCAAGGGAAGTGCACAGGCTGGTTTCCTGGTCAAACCGGGCTGTGCTGTTTGGTTCGCGAAAAGAAAGGGTCCGCACTCCGTGGCGACCTCGCTCCTGGATCGAACAGAGAAAGGAAGGTGAATTCCAAGGAAGAGATGGTGACAAATAAATCCGACAAAACGAATTGAGCCTGCAAAGCAATCAACAGCCAGCTGTTGACGACACTCGATGAGCTCCGGTGAAGGATATTGATCCGATGGATGGATGTGTGGCTCGGCCTGCAATCTGTTCTCGGGCCATTTTCCAATTGGGCTGTGATGAATCCATGCCGCTCCGTCCTCCAGCTGTCTCGTTGCAAGCCCCTAGACCCACCATAGCTCGAAAGGTCCCACCTGCAAATGGTTGGGGATGAGTTGAGCGGGGCCAATCGCAATTGCGCCGCCGCAGTTCAACATGTGCAATTGATCAAGAGGCGGGGATGCTAAACCAGTCCAGGAACCGCGTTACCGGATTTTACCGGCTAGGCCGGGCGTGGGGGAAGATTGAGCTATTTCGTCACCGCTAGGGTTGACTTGGTCTTCGTCATATTTCTCCCAGACACGTATGCGTCTTGTTGCTGGAGCGCACCACTTCGTTTATTCGACTGCTTCCGCATCCCGCTGTCCCAAGGCGACTGCTGCTTGACTCACTTCTGCCAAACGCGATCCTTTCGAATAGCATTCACAATGGCACCCGCTCCTGCGCTTGATGCGCTGGTGGACTTCAGCCAGAAAAGTCTGCTGGGTATGTTTTGCAGTCTTCGGCGGCGAGGCTGCGGGCTCCACGCTAACCAAGGGATCAGTGTCTGCCTGCTCGATCGCATTCAATCCTCTTGCCTGGAAGTAAGGACCTCGCCGCAGAACCTCTTTCATTTTATCGATGGCCCACCCGGTATGCCACAATTGCTGCCATTTGCTGATCGAAGCTCTCTATTGGGATAGTATTGTTGCGAGACAGGGTAAGGGCCCTCCCGACGAATGGAGACGACTCGGTCCCAAACGATCGATATGAAAACCAAACTAAAACGCACGGCGACCGCACCTCCACAGAGTACCACAACAAGCTCCTGACGCGACTCTTTGGCGGCAACAGTAGGGCGGCCTGCTACTTTCTCGCCGTGGCCATCTTTAGCTTTGGCATTCTGCGCGACCTGCTGTACGAGCGCGCGCTGCGGCACCAGCCCATACACCCCGCCCTCGACACGAATGCGGCCACGTACGCGGGCTATGCGCTGCTGGCCATGGGCAACGTGCTCGTCATCAGCTCGACATGGGCGCTGGGGATCACGGGCACCTTCCTGGGCGACTACTTTGGCATCTTGATGGACAGCATGGTCACGGGCTTCCCCTTCAACGTCACGGACGCGCCCATGTACTACGGCAGCACCATGAGCTTCCTGGGCTCGGCGCTCGTCTACGGCAGGCCCGCCGGGGTGCTGCTCACGGCCTGGGTGTTTGTGGTGTACAAGATCGCGCTCTCGTACGAGAACCCGTTCACGGCCGGCATCTATGCAAAGAGAGAGAAGGAGCGTGCGGCCGGAGGCAAGAGCGAGCTGAAGAAGCAGCGCTGATGGCATGGCGAAAGTCGCCTGCGGGGAGTGGACCGCCTGGCCCGCCTGGCCCGCCAGTTGTTGCGCCTGATGGCTAGGTGGTGCTGAGGCGGTGGATGGGAGGTGGAGAGGCGAAAAACAGGGGATCTTATGGGCGCCGGGTAAATGGCGCTCGCGATGGTTGCGAGCACCTACATGATGCCAGGTGCGTTTTGAGCAATGAATCCCCAGTCCTCCTTAATCCTACCCCTCCCTATCATATGCAACAAGACTCAGCATCCCGGCACTCACATGGGCATTAACCAACTGGCCGGAGCACCCTACTGTAGTGCCAGCTCTATTTCTTTCGTGTCTCTTTCGATTCTTAATCCATCATCGGCGGCTGGGGTGGCATCATGGGCATTCTAGACACGGTACAAGGCGGCGGTTGACGCTCAACGCGGCGTTTCGGAGTATGTGATTACACACGATGTGGCATTCAACTGTCATTAATACTAGATGGTACTTATTCGCGCACTCCCACTTGGCCCGTTGTGCATTACAAGCAGCCCCTTCCGTCTCTAATGTGATTCATGGATTCGAGAACCATCCGTCTCCTGCGGGCGGCCGAGCCAAGCGGGTAGTCCGTTTGACTTCCTTCCAATTTCGGATGCGGTTGTTTGCCACCGACCTAATCCGTGGACAGCCGTGCATGCCGTCTTTGCTGCTTCCCGGCAGGAACAAACTGCCTCGTTCTATTTTCTCGTGTCCCAACGATCCTGGGTCCTTTCGAACTTTACATGTGAGCTATTGTTGTTCAGGTCGTCATTCGGACTTATCACTGCTCGTATGTACCTAGGCAATGAACAGGAGGGATGACTGTTTATGACAGATGGTTTTGAAAGACGGCTGTGTGGCCCGCAGAGTTCAAAACCCCGCCGTGAACCGATGACCCCGCACATCCATCCCTGGCCCAAACCTACCGGGTATCGTAACCTGATGCGGCCATTTTCCCAAATGGCAGTGACGACTTGCCACATTTGCACGATTGGCTGTCGATTGGGCTTGCCGGCATAAGTATGTATGTACTGGCTCCCATCCATCCATGCCCACCCCTTCCGTTTGCTCACGGTTTGCCACGCCCATCGAGATTGTTGTTGTGTGGGTGTGGGGTACAAAGCAGAGGACATACGTAGGAGGCCACCCTCTTGGCTATTGGTGGTGTTACCACCGTAGGTACCCGTCAAACGCTGGTTTGTTTTGGTTAGCGCTGTCGGGGTCGGCAGAATTCCCGACGCTGGCACACTCCATTTCAACGACGACGACGAGAACACTTGTTTGTCGTTTGCCTGAATATCTTGCCTCACGTGGAAGCTGATAGCTCTTTTCGTCTTCTTTATTTGTTTCTTGATTTATTTTTCGGCATTTGTGTGCATGCATCCGGAACCCTTGTGCTGGCAGGAAGAGGCAACCCAGTGGAGGCCAGGACGTCCCCTGTTCGTGCTTGGAATTTGGGCTACACACGCAGGCTTTGGGCGAGCATGGAGTAAACAGTAAACGAGACGACGACCCAGATGGCGATTTGACATGTATCCACCCTCAACTGCGAAAGGGTGTCTCCATTCTCTAGGTTCTCCGTGGCATTGACCCTTTGCGTATGCCCGTAGGTGGATGAAACTGGCTTTTTGCTGCTTCGCTTCGGCCTATCCAAAGCCTGAGTCGCTACCTACTGCTTCCCTAACGCGCGTGTCTCCTGCCGGAGGCCCAACACTGACCGCACGAAACCACGCCACCTGGCGATAGGTGGTTTCCATCTCCAGTCATACAAGAACCCGTTTGTCAGCCTACCTGCCTTCTTCCTTCCTGACTGCTTGCTTATCTGCCGCTGCCTGCCTGACGTCAAAGAATGGGCACAGCAGCTGAGCATCCGCACCTATGCGAGT
Source organism: Magnaporthiopsis incrustans (assembly GCA_003049425.1). Classification (NCBI taxonomy): domain Eukaryota; kingdom Fungi; phylum Ascomycota; class Sordariomycetes; order Magnaporthales; family Magnaporthaceae; genus Magnaporthiopsis; species Magnaporthiopsis incrustans. The sequence continues at coordinate 40,215 of PYSR01000144.1, read as the reverse complement.
GGACCTGGCCGTCCCTTTCGACCCCAGCCAGCTTTCTCTATTGAACCCCGCCGCTCCCTCGACGCGCCCAACCTACCCGGCCTTCATTCTTCGCTTCCTTATCCTCACCACGAACAGACCTATTTTGGATACAACCTACAGCTTCTGCCTTTATCACACTGATTATTTCTATTTCATTTCTCCTTCATCCCACCTGTATGCTCAGGCGTAACCTTACGCGTCTAGCCTAGGTTGGTTTTCCTCCCCTGCATCCTTCGTCTCCTTCCCCTGTCTCTAGCGCCAACCTTGGTTGTGCGAGGGATATTTCCGGTGTGACACCGAAGAGGCGGAGAAAAAATTCTGGTACAGAGATACCAATTGGAAAAATGACACGCCTGCCCTGCTTGTTTCTACCTGTGACATCCATCTCGCCTGTCTCCCCGCCTGTATTTCGTGCCTGATCTAAGGGATATATCGATCCGAGCTTTGCTTTACCCACGCCACATGCCCTTCCCGATACCCTGTGTCCCTACGATACCCACACTACCATCTAGTATATGAAGATCTGACTTTTCTTCATTTAGTCCCTTTCAGACCTCGGCCTAAAAGACTCCTTCTCATCCGACGGTGTCTGATATATATATCAGTGACAGCCATGGCGGACCGGGGCGGGCCTGGTCGCGGTCGAGGACGCGGCGGTGATCGTGGAGGCGGTCGAGGTCGTGGCGGAGGCGACCGCGGTGGCTTCCGAGGTGGCGGTCGGGGTGGCGACCGTGGTGGTTACGGCGGTGACCGCGGTGGCTACGGCGGCGATCGAGGCGGCTACGGAGGCGACCGTGGCGGCTTTCGCGGTGGCGGAGGCGGCGGAGGCTTTCGAGGAGGTGACCGCGGTGGTGGCCGAGGCGGCTTCCGGGGCGGTCGTGGTGGCTTCGATGACTCGGTGAACAGGGTTTTCAAGTAAGCATCGACAACTGTTCGAATCCCATCCTGGAGCGTGCTAACATACCCCAATCACACAGCCCAAGAAACTCGATCCCTGCTCCAGACGTCAAGGTTACTCAGCTAGAGAACAAATGGATTACGAATCCTACTCCCACTACCACCGTGGACGTGCTCAGCGTCGGGATCAGCAAGTTGGGCGTCACTGCTTCCACAGCACAGGAAGTGATCCTGCCGCGCCGTCCGGCCTACAGCACAGCCGGCAACGCCACCATCGTCTGGGCGAACTTTTTCAGTATCAACATCAAGGCGCGAACACTGTACAAGTACGCGCTTACAGTCACCCGACCAGCTGACCTTAAGAAGCAATCTGCTGGGTCGAAGAAGCCGGCTGAGCAGGTCCTCGGCAAGGTCCGTCGCGAGGTCGTGCGGAAGGCTTTGGCCGAGGTCCAACAGAGAAACACAAAAGTTGTGATAGTCTCGGAGTTCAAGGCCCAGGTCGTCGCCTCGGCCGATCTCAGCCTGCCAGACGATCGTGGGGTCAAAGTCCAGCACGTCGGCAACGGCAGGAAGAAGGCCGAGGACTACGTGGTTCAGTTCGCTGACACCGAAGCCATCGATATCGGCAATCTTCTCAAATGGCTCAGCACAATGGACGACAGGCTTGACCCCACGACCTTCCCCAAGTTCTCCTCGACCATTGATGCCATCGGCGTCATCATCGGCCACCAAGCAAGGGTCTCTGATGATGTCGTCCCTCTCGGAAGCGCTCGTTTCTATCCCTCGGAAACCCGCCCCGGGGCCGAGTTCGAGCAGCTGTCTGCACTGAGACAGATTGTGCGAGGATTCTTCCTCTCGACCCGGCCGGCAACCGGACGCCTGCTGGCCAATCTCAATGTTACCGCTGGAATCTTTTGCCGGTCTGGAAGCCTCGATGTTCTCCTTCCCGAGCTCTTCAGAGAGGTTGGCCTCCAGCCCGGAGACTACCGCTCATTCAAATGGGTTGGGGTCAACAGGAAGCTCAAGCGCGTGAAGATGGAGGTTTGCATGTGGGAAAAGGATGGGAGAGAGCGTTGGGTGGAACGTGCGATCATGGGGCTGGCGAAAGGCACTGCGCGCGATATCAAGTTCAAACTGAACCCTCCGGCGGACCCTTCGTCCAACTTCTGGCTCGGAGGAAAGGCGCTTCCGTACGGGACTGATGTGACCGTGGCCGACTACTACCAGCGGAGTACGTTGCCAAATGCTCCATCTACCCTTACTTGCGATGCTTGAATATGCGCTAACACTCACCCCCTCGCTTTCAGAGTACAAGAAGGCGCTGAAGCCCATGTTGCCGCTCGTCGCTACTGGGACGTCGAAGAACCCACTGTACTTCCCTGCAGAATTTTGCAGGGTCGTCAAAGACCAAAACTCCACCGGCAGGCTGAACGCGCAAGAGTCTACCAACATGATCAACTTCGCTTGCCGGAGCCCTTTCAGCAACGCGGAATCCATCTCCACGAAGGGCCGGGAGCTGTTGTCGTTGACGGGGGCAAACAGGATTCTCCGGGAGTTCGGCATCGACATTGGCCAAGACATGATCACAGTGAACGCCCGGATCCTGCCCAGCCCTAGAATCAGCTACCTGGGGTCGGCGAGCCAGGTGCCGGCCGACGGGTCGTGGAACATGCGCAACGTCAAGGTTGTGCAGCCTGGCTCTATTACATCGTGGGGCTTTGTCAACATCAACGGTTCCAACCCGCGATTCCAAGCGTCGAGGGAGGAGGTCACCAATGTCATGAAGGCCTTTGCGGAATTCCAGGCTAAGAATATGGGGATCAAGATCGGACCTCTGACTCCAAACACCAAACGCGCCGAGATGATCCATCGAGAAGGCTCCGAGATCGAGGATTTCAGGAACCTTGTCAATTCCATCGCGCCACCCCCGATGATGCTGTTCGTCGTGATCCCGGACGCAAAGGACGCGAATCTGTACAACGCTATCAAACGGGTCGGCGACGTCGAGCTCGGGGTTCACACGGTATGCATGGTGCGCAGGAACTTGTTCAACGACCGCGGCCAGCCGCAATACTTTGCGAACGTTGGACTCAAGGTCAACCTCAAGGGCGGGGGTGTCAATCACAAGCTCTCCAACGACATCCCTCTGATCAAAGCTGGCAAAACCATGGTGGTGGGCTGGGATGTGGTACATCCCACGAACCTTGGCGCTGACAAGGAATCCGGCCTTCCGTCTGTGGTTGGGCTCGTCGCTACCGTCGACGGGCAGCTTGGACAGTGGCCGGCGGTTGGTTGGGCTCAGGCGGGCCGTCAGGAGATGGCCGACTCCAAGCTCCAGAGTGCCTTCGAGAGTCGTCTGCGCCTCTGGATGAAACACAATCAGAACCGACTGCCCGAAAACATCCTCATCTTCCGCGACGGCGTTTCCGAAGGTCAGTTTGCCCAGGTGATCAACGAGGAGCTGCCCATGGTCCGGATGGCCTGCGCGACTGTCTACTCGGCCAAGCAGCAGCCAAAAATCACCGTCGTCACGGCCGTCAAGCGGCACCAGACCCGCTTCTTCCCCGCCAATGAGAACTTCAAGACCAAGACCGGAAACGTGCTCCCGGGCACGGTGGTGGACCGCGACGTCACGACGGCTCGGTACTGGTCCTACTACATCGTCGCGCACAATGCGCTCAAGGGGACAGCCCGGCCCGCGTCGTACACTGTGCTGTACAACGAGATCTTCCCTTTGGTCAAGGGGCAGAACGCGGCGGCAGAGCTCGAGAAGCTGACGCATGAAATGTGTTATCTTTTCGGCCGCGCCACCAAGGCGGTGTCCATCTGCCCGCCCGCATACTATGCCGACATCGTCTGCACGAGGTACAGGGCATACCTGTCCGAGATGTTTGACGGGGTCATCTCCGGAGCAGCCAGTGTCGCCAGCGGATCCAGCGGCTCGTCTGGAAACGCGCAGCGCCTGTTGGACGCCGCCGAGAAGTTCAGCGTCCACCAACGGATGAAAGACTCCATGTTTTACATCTAGGATCTCACGCAAGTGGACCCGCAGCTGCTCGTCGTTTCCCGTCCTTTTTCTTCTTCTTTCTTCTTCGAGCGAGACGGCAGGATTAACGATTATCGATATCTTTCCAGGCTGGTGGCTCGGCCTGGGATACGAAGCGATAATTTCATTTCCTGGAAACTACTAGGTATTCACCCGAGAGACGAGCTTGGAAAGGTCCAGCGGGAGAGGGTTTCAGGGTATCTGGTTTTCAGGTGGATTTTCATGGTTGATGGAAATCACTAGCGGAAAAGTTTTAGAAGCGTATGAATGTTGATTGTGATGAAGCCCTCAAAGGCCCTTGATATTGCATGGTGCGGTGAGACTGATGCCCCTAGAACCATCCCTGTTTGCTTTGTCATGATCGAGCTCAAACGGCGCAGAGCCCCGATGGATCTTGCGGGGGAACTTCCTGTAAGTGGTCTCCATGCTGACATTCGAAGCTCATGTTCCGTGCTTCCGTAGCTTCCGCCGCGCTAGTGGGATGGATCCATCGGGCGTCGACTCCGACGAGGTGACGTGGGGCTCCACGCTCAGTGTGGGGTTGGTTGCCACCGAGGGGCAGAGCTGGCGGCGATGATCCAATCGCGTTTCCAATTCTCGCAGTGGCACTCGTCTCAATTCTATCATAGGTGGGGTCTCGCGCAATGAATGATGCTGCTGGGCGCGGAGAGTCGATCCGGGGCTCGCGGAAGGGGTCCTTGCTATAAGGCTTCGGTTTCTTGTATCCTTATGTGGTGGCTGTTGCCCTTTTTTCCTTGCCATCGTCACCAGGACACAGCATTCTAGACCGTGTCGCTCCCTGGACAGGTACCTATCCGGCCGTTCAGTTGCATCGACTGGGCTGCTAACTCCTAAGCAGGAACTCATACATATAGGCTAGACAGAAGCGCATGCGCCAGACGACAGAGATGGGGACTACCCAGCCACAGAAGAAAAAGGGCGTGAGGATCGCCATCGACAGGGGCGGCACCTTCACAGACTGCGTAGGCAACCTGGACGGCGAGGATGTTGTCATCAAGCTGCTGTCCGAGGACCCGGCCAACTACTCGGACGCGCCGCTCGAGGGCATCCGCCGCATCATGTCACACTTCCTCAAGCGCGACATCCCCCGCGGCGAACAGCTCGACACGTCGGACATCGAGTCCATCCGCATGGGCACCACCGTCGCAACCAATGCCCTGCTCGAGCGCAAGGGCGAGACCATCGCCCTCGTTGTCACGCGCGGCTTCCGCGACTGCCTTGTCATCGGCAACCAGTCCCGCCCCAAGATCTTCGACCTCGCCATCCGCAAGCCCGACGTGCTGTACTCCACCGTTGTCGAGCTCGACGAGCGCGTCACCCTCGAAGACTACGCCGAGGACCCCTACCGCAACCTCACAAAACCCGCCGTCAAGGCTGGCTCCCCTGAGGCCCTGACTGCCGATTTGGTCATGGGCCTGTCGGGCGAGGCCGTCCGCGTATTACAGAGGCCCGACGAGCAGGCCGTGCGCCGCCAGCTGCAAGGGATTTACGACTCGGGGATCAGGAGCATAGCGGTTTGCCTGATGCACGCCTACACCTTCCCGGATCACGAGGCCCTGGTCGGCCGGATAGCCCGCGAGATCGGCTTCGGCCACGTCTCGCTCAGCTCGGAGCTGATGCCCATGATCAAGCTCGTATCGCGTGCCACCTCGGTCTGCGCCGATGCCTACCTCACACCTGCCATCAAGAAGTACATTGGGGGCTTCCAGAGTGGATTCAAGGGGGGACTCGGCACACGTGGCGTCAGGGAAACAGAGGGCGAGCGAGGCGCCCGCTGCGAGTTCATGCAGAGCGATGGCGGCCTGGTCGACGTCGACAAGTTCACAGGCCTCAAGGCCATTCTCTCAGGACCTGCCGGTGGCGTGGTCGGCTACGCCATCACGTCGTACGACGAGAAGACGAAGATCCCCGTCATCGGCTTTGACATGGGTGGCACCAGCACCGACGTCTCTCGGTATGGCGAAGGCCGATACGACCACACTTTCGAAACCACAACGGCCGGCGTGACCATCCAGTCGCCGCAGCTCGATATAAACACGGTCGCCGCAGGCGGTGGCTCGCGCCTCTTTTTCAAGAACGGTCTTTTCGTCGTCGGCCCGGAGTCCGCCGGCGCCCACCCAGGCCCCGCGTGCTACCGCAAGGGCGGTCCTGCTACTGTTACCGACGCGAACCTCTTTTTGGGCCGGCTGCTGCCCGAGTTTTTCCCCAAGATCTTTGGCAAGAACGAGGACGAGGGCCTGGACGTCGAGGCAAGCAGGAAGGTGCTGCAGGAGCTGACGGACGAGGTAAACCAGGACTCGGAGAAGCAGATGACGGTCGACGAGGTCGCCTTTGGCTTCCTGACGGTGGCCAACGAGAGCATGACGCGGCCTATCCGGTCCATCACCGAGGCCAAAGGCCACGACTCGTCCAAGCACCGCCTGGCCACCTTCGGCGGCGCTGGTGGGCAGCACGCAGTCGCCATAGCCGAGGCCCTGGGTATTAAGCAGATACTTGTGCACCGCTACTCATCCGTGCTGTCGGCGTACGGCATGGCGCTTGCCGACGTGGTCGACGAGAGGCAGGAGCCCGAGTCTACGGTCTGGGCCGACGAGGGCCAGGTTGTGGAGGCCCTCAAAAGCAAAATGGAGAAGCTCAAGGAAAAGTCGAGGTCAGCGCTGCGGGACCAGGGCTTCGACGACGGCGAGATCGTGTTCGAGGAGTACCTCAACATGCGGTATCGCGGCACTGAATCTGCTCTCATGATCATCGGGCCATCGACCTCGGAAGCGAAGGAGCACTTTGGCGGCGACGACTGGGCCTTCGGCAAGGGCTTCGTCAAGCAGCATCGGTACGAGTTTGGTTTCACCCTGGACGAGCGCGACATCATCGTCGACGACGTGCGTGTGCGCGGCATCGGCAAGAGCTTCAGCTATAGCGAGAAGTCGGTTGACGCCCAACTCAAGGAGCTCAAGCGCCGTGACCTCACGGATGCCGAGAAGCGCCACTCGACTGCCCAGGTGTACTTTGACGGTGGCCGGGTCGAGACGCCGATATACAAACTTGAGGACCTAGCGGTTGGAGACAGGCTGCCAGGCCCGGCCGTCCTCGCCGACGGCACGCAGACCATCGTGGTTGCTCCCAAGACGGCGGCCCTCATCCTGGATACTCACGTCATTATCGACATTGACGAGGACAAGAGGAAAGAAGACGACGAGGCGCTGCGGGCCGGCGGCCAGCGGGAGGTAGACCCCATCATGCTGAGCGTTTTTGGGCACCGCTTCATGGCGATCGCGGAGCAGATGGGCCAGGCGCTGCAGAAGACGAGTGTCAGCACCAACGTCAAGGAGCGGCTCGACTTTTCATGCGCCATCTTCGACGCCGGGGGCGGACTTGTGGCGAACGCGCCCCATCTGCCTGTGCACTTGGGGTCGATGAGCACCTGCGTCAAGCGGCAGGCTGAGATATGGGCGGGCAAGCTCAAGAAGGGAGACGTGATTGCGACGAACCACCCGTCGTATGGGGGCACCCATCTCCCCGATGTGACGCTTATCATGCCGGCCTTCAACGATGCGGGTGACAAGATCCTGTTTTACGCGGCATCGCGGGCGCACCACGCCGACATTGGAGGCATCACGGCAGGCAGCATGCCGCCGCACTCGCGCGAGCTGTACCAAGAGGGCGCGTCGATCAAGAGCGAGAAGTTTGTGAGCGAGGGCAGATTCGATGAAGAGCGCGTGATCGAGCTCTTCTACCACGAGCCGGCGCGGCAGCCGGGCTGCAGCGGCACGCGCTGCCTGGCCGACAACATCAACGACCTGCGCGCGCAGGTGTCGGCCAACCAGAAGGGCATCTCGCTGATCGAGGGCCTGATTGAGGAGTATGGCGAGAGCACTGTCGACTTCTACATGGTGCAGATACAGAACAATGCCGAGTACTGCGTCCGCCGGCTTCTCAAGGAGGTCAGCAAGCGTTTCGAGGGCAAGGACTTGTCGGCCGAGGATTTTATGGATGAGGGGAGCCCCATCAGGCTCAAGGTCACCATCGATGCCGAAAAGGGCGAAGCTGTCTTTGACTTTGCCGGGACTGGACCCGAGATCTACGGGAATGTCAACGCCCCCGAGGCCATCACATACAGGTAAGAGGATGCGTGTCTTCATGCCGGCTCGCCGACCCATACTGACACTGGCATGGAAACCAGTGCCATCATCTACTGCCTGAGGTGTCTGATCTCAGAGGATATTCCTCTAAACCAGGGATGCTTGAAGCCCATCCACGTCAAGATCCCTCCCAAGTCGCTTCTGTCGCCGTCGGACCGGGCAGCCGTTGTGGGAGGCAACGTGCTGACGAGCCAGCGCGTGACGGATGTCATCTTCAAGGCCTTCCAGGCGTGCGCGGCGAGCCAGGGATGCTGCAACAACCTCACGTTTGGATTTGGCGGTAACGTGGCAGGGCAGGCTGAGGTCAAAGGGTTCGGCTACTACGAGACCATCTCGGGCGGGTCCGGGGCCGGGCCGACGTGGGAGGGCACCAGCGGTGTGCACGTGCACATGACCAACACGCGCATCACCGACTCGGAGATCTTTGAGCGGCGGTACCCCGTGCTGCTGCGCGAGTTCTCGATCCGGCCGGGGTCCGGCGGCAAAGGGCAGCACCGGGGCGGCGACGGCGTGATCCGCGACATAGAGTTCCGCATCCCGCTGCAGGTGTCGATCCTGAGCGAGCGCCGGGTCTACAGGCCATATGGAATGGCAGGTGGCGAGCCTGCCGAGTGTGGCCTCAACCTGTGGGTGAGGAAAGTGGCAAAGACCAGCTGGGAGAAGTCGCTCAAAAAGATTCAGGGTGGCGGCGACGCCAAGGACAAGGACGAGGATGATGACGAGGTTGAGTACGAGGAGCGTTTCATCAACCTCGGGGCCAAGAACAGCGCGCCGATGCAGGCGGGCGACCGCATCATCATCAATACGCCCGGTGGCGGCGGCTGGGGTCCCGTTGGGCAGGCGAGCGTCACAAACCACAAGGCAGATCCGCAGGAGAGCTGGCGTAGAGGCACTCACGGTGCTAGAGAGGACGCGGCTCTGCAGGCGTAAAGCGGCGGTAGATCTGTGGTATGGTTGGTGAAAGTCGATGACCTGGATTTTGGACCAGATGCTGCAGACCTTGGTTGGCGTGGTAGTTTCATGCGATTCTGTTCAATGCCTAGGCGGACAGCTCGGATCAAATGGACATTGAGAAATGTCTTCTGACACGGAATATCAACATCTGGATAAAACCGCAGTTATGTGATGTTGCTTGTGAATGACGACCTCTAAAGGAGCGGAAAACAGAAAAATGGGCGTAGCTTGAAATCGGCAGCTTATGTGAGGATGACGGATCCACTCCCCGATCTATCGCTGACATCTGCCCTCTAAAGAAGCTGCCCCGGGCGGGCTACAGCAGCAAACCCCGCCATTTAGCGGCAGGTTGATGCCGCCGTGAAACGACGTTACAGCGTGCGGTCTCTCGCCGACGGACCACCACAGCCACGGCAAGGAACGTGCAAAAACAACAACACAAGATGGCGGTGTTCTCGGACGAGGAATGGGCCGAGACGGAAAAGGAGATACCGCAGCCGACGGACGGGCTGGTGCAAAAGTACCTCCAGGGGCGCGAGGGCCTGGTGGCGCAGGAGGCCAAGCAGCGCAGCGACCACGCGTTCCGGCAGTCGCTGTCGCCCCTCGCTCGGCGGGCGTGCGCCATCGTGGACCGGATCCGGGCCGACGAGATGGCGCGCGTGTGGACGCCGCAGCTGGAGGAGGCCATCGCGGTGCGCGAGGCCGGGCACGTCACGGTGCACCCGGGCATGATGTTCGGCCTGGCCAAGGACGCCATGGAGACGACGGAGCTGTGGCGCATCGTGCGCCGCCTGCCCAAGGGCGCCCTGCTGCACGCCCACAACGACGCCATGGTCGACTTTGGGTTCCTGATCGGCGTCGTGCTCGACACCCCCGGCATGCACGTCGCCTGTCGGGACTCGCACCTCGCCACCGACGACGCCCGGCGGGAGCGGACGCCCGTCTTTCGGTTCCTGAGGGAGACGCCGGCCGCCGCGGCCGCCACGGGGGCTCCCGTGTCCGTGTCCATCTGGTCCGAGGACTACGTCCCGGGGACGTTTGTGCCTGCTCTACGGGCCGCCGAGACGTTCCCCAGCGGCGGGCGGCCCGCGTTCGAGGCCTGGCTCAAGTCCCGCGTCACCATCTCGCGCACCGACGCGACGCAGCAGCACCACGGGCAGGACCACATCTGGGACAAGTTCATACGCTGCTTCGAGATCGCGGGGTCCATGCTGCTGTACGAGCCCGTGTTCCGCGCGTTCCTGCGCCGCGTGCTGACGCTGCTGCACGACGACGGCGTCGCCTGGGCCGAGCTCCGGCACACGTGGCCGCTCGGCTACTGCCGCGAGGGCCGCGACGAGGCCGAGGGCGACTACATGCACATGTTCGGCGTGCTCGACGAGGAGGTCGAGAGCTTCCGGCGCGCGCACCCGGGCTCGTTCTGGGGCCTGCGCATGATCTGGTCGTCGCACCGCGCCGCGCCCGCCCGGTCCATGGCGGCCGACATGGTGCTGTGCGTCGAGACCAAGCGCGCGTTCCCGCACCTCGTGTCGGGCTACGACGTGGTCGGGCAGGAGGACAAGGGCCCGCCGCTCAAGACGCTGTTCCCCATCCTGGCCTGGTTCCGCAAGCTGTGCGCCGACGAGGGCGTCACCGTCCCCCTCTTCCTGCACGCGGGCGAGACGCTGGGCGACGGCACCGACACGGACGGGAACCTGTTCGACGCCGTGCTGCTGGGCGCCCGCCGCGTCGGCCACGCCTTCTCGCTGTACAAGCACCCGCTGCTCGTCGAGCTCGTCAAGGACCGCCGCATCCTCGTCGAGAGCTGCCCCATCAGCAACGAGGTGCTGCGCCTCTGCTCCAGCGTCACGGCCCACCCGCTGCCCGCGCTGCTGGCGAGGGGCGTGCCCTGCGCCCTCAGCAACGACGACCCGGGCATGCTCGGCCACGACACGGCCGGCGCCACCCACGACTTCTGGTCCGCCCTGCAGGGGTGGGACAACCTCGGCCTGGCGGGCCTGGGCTCGCTGGCCGAGAACAGCGTGCGCTGGGCCGCGTTCGAGGACGAGGACGACGCCGCCTGGGTCCGGGGCGTCAAGGAGGCGTCCCTGGGGCCCGGCGTCAAGGCGAGGCGTCTGAAGGAGTGGGCCGTCGCGTGGGAGGAGTTTTGCCTGTGGGTCGTTACCGAGTATGGGGATCGCTATCCGGACGATGAGGGGGTTGCGGATGCAGCAGGATAGTCGTGTTTGAGGACGGCAGAAAGTAATGGAAAAAAAAAATACACGATATACGATTTATCAAGGCAACCTGACGTGCAGCTGCTTTAACTTGGCTTTCAGAGAAGAAGCAAGTAAACGAGGAGGCCAGCTCGCGACTGACCGGGACGGGACGGCAACTACTTCCAACAAATGCCTGCCTCCCTGGCCAACTTGACTGCCCGGCATGGTACAAGCTTTATTTCAACTTATAAAACGACATAACTCACGCGTGTACAACCCATCCAATATGGAGGATCGACGGTTGGCAGCGAATCCCCAGCGGTTAAACCACATGCAAGCAAACGAAAGATGGAGNACAGAAAAAAAAAAAAAAAAGGAAAAAAAAAAAAAAAAAAAAAAAAAAAAAAAAAAAAGCCTGCATCCACAGGCGCACCGGGAATTGAGCCCGATGCGGGGGTCCAACCCGCAACCTTGAGACTAAGAGTCTCACGCTCTACCGATTGAGCTAACCGGGCCGTTGGCTCCGATACGGGAAATCGAACCACGGGCTCGGCAGTGAGAGTGCCGGATGTTGCCACTACACCATATCGGATTGCTCGGAAGAGTGTGTCTTTTTTTGTTGGAGGCCGGCGTGCTGCCTTTTTTTCGCACGCTAGTTGTGTGATCAGCGGGGGTGGTGGCGAGAAAATGAGGACACTGCAACCGGGTTAAAGCCGGTGAGGAGCAGGGGCTGGATGGCAAGAAAGAGTGGTCGAGAAGTAGGATGCGGACGGCTGGCCGTCAACTCCGCCGCCATCACTATTGCACCTGTTACAAAATCGTTACCGCGTCGTTTATTCCCGACCGGGCATATCCGTGACCGCCCGGGGCATTATGTATCTAAAAGCGGTTGGCAGTTTTGCGATTCATGGCCGAGCCGCGAGATGCCTGCCGGCCCCGTCCGACTCAGTGATCGGCGCCCTTCACGTCTCGTCACTTCGGAAACAGAGACTGCCGTCTCTTTGCCGCCGATTCTGGCACAAGACTACGCCAGCTATATCAGTCAGCATTGAACAGACCCAGTCGGGGTGAATACAAGCGACCGCCAGGTGACATCGTTCAGACATGTTTGAGAAGATTTGGTAACGCGGTTGTTTTCGGCATACATCCATTTGCAGACTCGACCGTCCAGGAGAACAAGCGAGCCTAGGGAGTGTTCGATGGCCCCGCGGCAGTCATCACGCGATGGTTATGGGTTGGTGCGGTACCTTGACCACATCAAGGGAGGAGGCAAAGCAAAGGAAGGGCTCACCTATGTTTCTTGTCCAAGACCTCTGATGCGAGTAAACTACCTAGGTATGCGGCACTGTTAAGACGGCGCCGCGAGTGGATCTTCCAGCTTGGGCCACGACCAGGTCACGCCTCGGGCTTGAGCTTCCGCTTCTCCCTGAGCTGTTGCAGCTTGGTCTTGTCGGCCTCGAAGCGCCGAACGAGCGCGTCGTGCTCGGCCTTTCGCTTCTCCCGCTGCTGGAAGCGGTAGAATCCGCCCGACAGCTCAGACTTGCGACGTGCTTCCCTCTCGGCCAGGCGCTGCCTAGACCGCTCCGCCTCCTCCATGCTGACCGGGGCTGTCCTCGAGGATCCTCCGCGGGTCACCGTGATGAAGCCGTCGGCGTCAGGCTCGTTGCGCAGCCTCTTGGAGAGCTCGGTGGCCTCACGCTCGCGCCTATTGAACAGGGTAAAGAAGGAGTTGACGGCCGCCTCTACCACGTCGCGGTCCGGGTACGAGAGCTGGTTGTGGCCGCGAAGCCACGGCACGCCCAAGGATGGCGGGGCGTCCTTGGCATCCCTGTCGACGCCCCAGACGGGGTACTTCTTGGTCTTGTGCAGCTTGGCCACCGCCTTGAGGACCACACCGACGCTGCGGTCGTCGGCGAGGAGCACCACTGCCGTGCTGCCGCTGCGCCTCAGCCGTCGCGGCCATGTCTCCAGCAGCGTCCTGGCGGCTTGGAGCTCTGCCCCCTCGTCGTCGTCCTCCACCTCGCCCCTTTTCCTCTTGTTGGAATTGTGCGCTGCCCGGGCGAGTCGGACGGCCTGGGACGGTAGCAGGGAAGCGCATTTGCTCCGTTTCTGGTCGTCGAGGAATGCAATGTCCTCGAACTTGCCAGCTCCAACGAGGGCGGCGAACACGGCCCGAAAGTGGGCGGCGGTACTGTCGGCGGGGACGTTGGCCAGGAAAAGAGACCTGCCGTCGTCCGGGCTGGGTATCTTGGGACTGTGGCGTCTCAGGTAGACGTGGTGCACAGCGACATGGGGGTATGCGGGCGAGGCGGGGAAGACGACAGGCAGGACAGAAAAGTCGCCGAGTGTGGCCGGCACGACGCCTGATTTTGCCGTGGCCCCTGGCGAGGCCGACGTGGTTCTAGGCCCCATGGCTTGGGCCGAGAGAGAGCGGCCAAGCAAGGGACAGAGGAAGGACAGAGGCCAGGATCTTGGGAGCTGCAAAACAAGGCCGCGGGCCTCCGAGCTAGGGGAGAGGATGTGGAGGCTCCACGACAGCGCTGTAAGGAGAGAAAGGCGTGACGAGGGTTCGCGCCATGCGTGATTGGGAGTCTGGAACGGAGGGCCGTCGCGAACCAACGGCCGGAAACGTGCTGGGGGAAATTTTCTTGCGCTGGACGGGAGCGGGTGAATGATTTGCAGGAAGTTTATCTTATCGCGGCCCCACTCCGCGCAGCTGGAGGTTATGTGGGTCCTTTCAGCTGGTGCCAGCCTGCTGCGGTGAGCCGCACAAGGCAATCCGGCACCGGAGACTAAGGTAGGTCGGCGCCGGGCAGGGGACCGTAGTCGAACACGTGGCCCCGACAGGCTTCCAGCCTCTCGGCGCTACGGGTTCCGCCCGAGGCTGAACATGATAGCGTCTCCGCTGATTGATCGTCGTTTGCGCCCGCGTCGCCGGACGGGGGTCTTCCTGGCCAAGCAGAACTGCCCGCAGCCTGCCCGCAGCTCGCACCATTGTTCTCGCGCCCTTCTACCGACCTTTCCGGCGTTAGGCCGACTCTTTGGGTTCTCGACCTCGTGTCGGAACATCTGCGCTGGCCAGGCTTGATATGAGCCGCGTGTCCGAAAACACATGTTGGTCTAACTGATTTCGGAAAGACTTCAAGTCAGCTTGTCATTGGGCAAGCGTTGCTTAAAGTCTTAAAGTATTGGGCTACGCATATTTACGTACTTCACATTGTGGATACTGCTGGCCTGTGCCCAAAAAAGGTTAAGCTAAATCCAATTCCGTTGTCGTCGAGGGGAATATCAATTCTATAGGCCAGCCTCCATCGCTGAAACCCCGCTGGCGACTGCTCCATCCGCTATTCTCGTCTACGCGTCCGCCAATGCGGCGGGTTTTACGTACACGCCGAGGCAGGTAGATAGGTACCTTCATAGGTTGGCACATCTCTACGGGGGAGCGCCCGAGGATGGGACGAGACGAGGCTCGATCAGATCCACCGTGTTTCACTTCCACCGAATCCACGATCGGATGCCGACGAGTCGTTATACAGGCCTCTCGTACCTTGTCTAATTTGACAGATTGGTGTCATGCTCGTGTCAGCGCGGCTTCGACATGGGACTGGCCTCGAGGGCCGCCGGCCCCGGTCCAGGTGATGGCATCTCGGTGCCCGACGGACAGCACGCCTGCGTGCGAACTGCCATCTGTGGCCTGTCAACCATGGACGCCGAACTACCTAGTCAGCAAGCCTGCTGCGACCGCCCTTATGGGGCCGGCCGTCCCGCACGTCGAGCTGGAGAATACGTGATGCCCTATAAGGGACGGCCGTCGCCCGTCCAGTCGCATCCATCCCGGAAAGACGTTACCGCCCCAGATCACGCCAAGCCGGCCCTTAGCTGTCCGTCGTTACGAAGAAGACTAATAATCACGCTGCGCGTGCAAAGCCGGATGTCTGTGCCCATAATACCACCAACAACAGAGTCAACATGCCCAGTCAACAACAACTTAATACGCTGTCAAAGCAGACACAGCCCCCTTACTTGCTCCGCATCCGCTCCCATACCAACTTCATCCTCGTCACGGTCGTGCTGGCCGTCTTTATTGATTCGTTCCTCTACGGCCTCATCCTTCCCGTCATTCCCTTGGCATTAGCTTCCCAGACAGGCGTGCTCGAGAGCGAAAGCCAGGTGTGTAGTTTCCATCCGAGCAACCACGATGCATGGAACAGCCAAGTGCTTCCCACCACACGCACTGTTGACGCCGCACCGGTGGCTGACTTGGAGAGGAACGGAAAAACCACAGCAATGGAATTCGATCCTCTCGGCATGCTTCTCGGGGGCTCTCTTCATCGCGAGCCCCTTGGCCGGCGCCTATGCCGACAAGTCGTCGTCGCGACGTGCGCCCATGCTCGGCGGCCTGATCGCCCTCGCCGCCGCCACGCTGCTGCTGTGTCTGGGCCGCCACATCGCCGTCCTGGCCCTCGGCCGCGTCATGCAGGGCCTGAGCGCCGCCATCGTCTGGAGCGTCGGCCTCGCGCTGCTGGCTGACACGGCCGGCTCCAGCATCGGTCTCTTCATGGGTTACGTCAGCATCGCCCTGTCCGCCGGCCTCCTGATCTCGCCGCTCATCGGCGGCCTGTTGTATGAGCACTACGGCTACTACGCCACTTACTCGGCCGCCTTCGCCCTCGTCGCCCTGGACATCGTCCTGCGCCTGCTCATGATCGAGAAGCGCCACGCCGCCCAGTGGCTTCCCGAAGCTGCCGCCGCCCCCGCGAAGGCCCCTTCGCGGGCCGAGTCGGACCTCGAGTCCCGCCCCAGCACGGCTACGGAGGAGAAGGAGATGGGGCTGAAGGAGGCTGCGGCCGCGTCTCGGCCGCCCCGCCCCAAGGGGCTGGCGAACCACCGCTACGTGCAGCTCATCACGTCCCCGCGCATGCTGGCTACCCTGACGGGCGTCGCCGTGCACGCCATCGTCATCGTCTCGCTCGAGGTCACGGTGCCGCTCTTCGTCAAGAACACGTACGGCTGGAACTCGACCGCGGCCGGACTCGTGCTCCTCGCATCCATGCTTCCGAGTCTTCTGTCGCCGGTGTGAGTACCTACCTGACACAACACAACAGCGAGTTGTTCCCCTTTTACCCCTCCGGTGCGCTAACGCAGTCCGTTTTCCGCGGCGTGCAGGATAGGTGCAATCTCGGACAGGTACGGCGCCAAGTGGCCCACGTTTGCCGGCTTCTTCCTCTCCATCCCGATCCTGGTCTGCCTGAGGTTCGCCGAGGGCGCAAGCGATCTGGGCCACAAGGCCACCCTGATTTCGCTCTTGTTTGTGCTGGGCATCACCATGGGGCTGGCCGACTCGGTAAGCTTTTCTCAACTAAGCATTCCATCCATACCTACCATCGCAAAAAAGAAAGTCTTCGACTGACCTGTCCCTTGAAAACAACCAGCCCATGATGGCCGAAATCACTTACGCCATCCAGGACGCCGAGGCCGAAAACCCGGGAATGTGGGGCGACAATGGAGTGTATGGGATTGCCGTGAGTTATAAGCCGGGGAAACCTACTGCATGCACCTCACGACCTTTTTTTTTTTGTTTCGTTTTGCTGACTGGACATCTGCTTCCCACAGTATGGCCTCTTTACCACATTCTATGCGCTCGGAGAGACTTGCGGTGGCCTCATGGGCGGCTACCTCGTCTCCGGCCCGGGCTGGTCGACCTACACCTGGATCATCTCGATCTGGTGCTTGATCGGCTCTATTGCCGTCGTCTTGTACGTCGGCGGCGACAGACGGCCAGAAAGTTCTGACTGAGCGCCAGCAGTGTGCTGTTCGGAAGAGGAAGGTGAATTTAGATGAAGGAAAGACTTTTTACATCTAGAGGGAATGCATAGCGGGGCATAGCGTGGATTTCTTTTTGGGTTGCCTTCCGAAGATTTTGCATTTTCAGTTTATCTCTGATGAGAATTATTAGACAGACTTTGTGTACCATTGTATAGCCCGCCCTGGTACGGTGGTTTTAATGTAGTACGCGCATGGTATCTATCAAACAGCCACGAGAGAAAAGGAAAGTTGTGAGTCTCGGCGGAAATCTGATCCGGACGCTATATAAGCTCGGATAGGAAAGAAGGGACGCCGGGGACACTGGCCGAACCACGCAAAACATCGGGTGGTAGAACGGAAGAGCCGTCTTTTCGTTGGGACAAATATAGGGACAAAGGAGGGATGGCCTGGCGCCGGGCCGGATAGTCTGGGCCAACGCGGGCGGAAACCTGAACTCTAAGTGGTATATCCTATCGCCCCGGGTCCTTATTTCGAAATTTCTTCCAGTCATGCCCGAGCTCGGGCTTGGTCAAATCTCAACCACGATCCTCCCCACGCCCCGGCTGACGCACGACAGCATGTGCCCAGCCTTCTCGGCCTGGCTTATCGCGGTGCCGCGGTGGTCAACCTGCCCTTCCCTGAGGCGGATCTTGCACGTCCCGCAGTTGCCGACCTCGCAGCTCGACGGCACCCCGTCTACGCCAAACTCCTTCTGCATCACCTCGAGCAGCGTCTCCTCGGCGCCGACTTGCAGCGTGACCTGCCGCTCCTCCTGCTCTTTGGCGGTGCTGTTCCCGTCGCCGCCGCCGCCGGAGGACTTCACAACCACGACGGCCTCGAACGGGTCGCCCGAGGCGTCCGCCTCAAAGGCCTCAAAGTGAACCTCGCCCTCGCCCAGGCCGGCGGCCCGCGTCACGCGCAGCGCCTCGTCCATCATGCGGCGCGGGCCGCAAAAGTACAGCTGCGAGTTCCAGGGCAGCGAGCGCACGATCTCGGCCACGTCCAGCCGACGGCCTCCCCCGTCGCCCACGTACAGCACGAGCGCGCCGTCCTGCGCCGCGAGGGCGTCGATGCGCTCGCGGAAGGGGACGTCGTCTGCCGACCGCACGGCGTAGTGCAGCGTGGCGCTGAGGTGGACGCTGCGCATCTGCTCGATCATGGCCAGGAACGCCGTGACGCCGATGCCGCCGGCCACGAAGACGTGGTTGCTCGCCGACGGCGTGCGCGGCACCCCGGTCGTGAACCGCCCCACGGTCACCACGTCGCCCTCGGCCGCCGTCTCGTGCAGGTACCGGGACGCGCCGCGGCCGCCGTCACCGCCCGCGAGCGCCACGCCCAGCTCGAACCGGTTGAGCGTGCCCGACACGACCGAGTAGTTGCGCACGAGCCCGTTGGCCAGCTTGAGCTTGACGTGCGAGCCCGGCTCCAGGTTCGGGTCCTCGACGGGCTCGGCCGCCCCCAGGACGAGGGACACCACGCGCGGCGTCTGGCGCTTCTTCTCCACGATGCGGAACTCGCGCCACTGCTGCCCGGCCTCCTCGGCCCTCCTCCGCTGCTTGGCCACGCGGCGCCGAAAGGCCGCCGCGCACTCCTCGCCAAACTCGGGGATCGAGGCCAGCTCCTCGTTCATGGCGGCGTTGCCCGGGTCGCGGTGCAGGTACTCCTGCACCCTCTCGATGGTCCACGTCGGGTGGCGGCGCTCCACCAGTCGGATGGCGTCCCCGGCCGCCACCCTGCCCGGCCGCAGCACCCGGTAGTACCAGCCCGTGCGGCTGAGGCGCCACGTGTTGGGCGCAAAGTTCTTGATGCGGAACCGGTGGTTGAGCTTGAAGCACGGCTGCCGGGGAAGCGACACCTGCAGCCGCAGCTCCGGCCCCACCTCGACCACGTCGCCGATGCACACGTTGCGCTCGCTCATGCGCGCCACCACCAGGTTCTCCCCGAACGCTCCGGGGACGAAGCGCGCCGCCGCCTCGGGGAACTCGGCCTGCCATTCCGGATAGTGCGCCGAGCAATCTGGCAGAGCAAAATTCGACGTCAGCTTCTCTCGCGTTCGCCTGAGAGCGCTCCCCTCACCCGCTCACAGGCATGGACGGCCTTGTCGACGCCGCCGTGGAACGTGTAGTCGTGCTCGTCGCCCTCGATGCCCATCTCGCCGACCTGCATGGCGCCGTCGTGCGGCGTCTTGAAGATGCCCGTCTGCACGTTTATTCCCTCGAAGCTCCGCATCTTGCCGGTGCGGACCTCGAGGACGGTGTCAAGGATGGCCTCAGTGGCACCAAGGCCGACGGGCTCCTGTCGAGACATGGCGCCAAGCTGTGTCGATACAGGTAGTGGTCTGTTTTGGTGGTGTCGTGTTATGGTCGTCTTGGTCGTAACTTAACGGTTTCGCTTTCAGGGTGGTGTCCATCTCCGCCGATGGATCAACCAATCAAAGTACAGCATGCGGGGTTGACCGGCTTGACTTGAGCACACTACCATAACGCTCGGCATATTACTGGGCCTCCTGTGAGATTCCCCTGAGGCTCCATCATATCCATCACATCGAACTTCCGCTTGTCATGCGAAAGGCGCAGCCTAGCAGGGTGGGTGGGGGCCTGCCCATGCGGCCCGCCGTTCTGGCGGCTTACGCTGGCATGCTATCCTCCGCAAGACACTTGAGCAAAGGTAAGGTAGATGAGGCTGTCACGATGTCCGAAAACGGCAGGAGGCAGCAACAAATACGACATACCATATGCAACTGTGAGTTGGCGGTCCGGTCTCGGGCATGTCGCAATCAGCCACCGCAATTCGAACGAGTTTCAAAGGCCGGACGGGCTTTGAGGACGTGTGCGTCATGGCAAAGAGGCGAGGATACCCGAAGTCAAGAGAGAAAAATTAGCTCATCATGAACGGGGGCGGCTGAAGTCGGTCCGACCCAGGCTCGCGGCAAGTGACTAACACGGCGAAATTGCCACATCTAGGTTGCCACCGCCAGCGTAATACAATGACCAATCTCGGCCAGTGGCGGTGATAGCCTCGGAGATATTGTCGTGCACGCCCACGTAATCCAGAAAAAAAAAGGAATATACCATAAAGAAAAGTAGCCTCGGCCGATATTTTATCATTCATTCCCAGTTTGGCTCATTGGAAGGAAATGGTTAGAAAATGGGAAAGGATATAGGAAAGGGGAAGGATATAGGAAAGGGAAATAGGGAAAGTGTTGGAGTAGCATTCGTGTGCACGTGCGCTTAGTGAAAGGGTCTCTCATGAAAGGCCCGGGGAGCGGCCTTGGCCTGCCACAGCGGTATGAGAGGAACGCTCTTTGGGTGATCGCCTCCGCGGATATAAAGCCTAGTCCTAGGCTTCCTCTTGGGCATACAGATCTGCCCTTTTGCCTTTCTGTACCCTGTCTGCCTGCGCCTGGTTGTTTTGATCTCACGATCGGTCGATCGTTGTTTGTCTGGTCGATTCTTCCACTTTTCCGTACGTTCTCGATCCCGTTGCAAAAATGACTGGCGAGAAGAAAAAGTCTCCGAGCGTGGTTGGTGCGCGCAGAAGCAAGCGGTTTTAAAAGCTGGAGCCGTCTTATAAGCTCCCACTCGAAGACGAATTCGAGGTTACCGCTTAGGTCGGCCAGCCTGGGCGGGCAGCCGATCTCCCGTAAAATTTGCCTACGCTGGTGCCCCCAGCTCAGCCTGGCGGCCTTTGCTCGATCCTCAGAGAGCTCAAGCCCTGGTCGCCCGTTTCGAGGAAGCCCAGCGCCTTTGGGCTTTGGATGAGCCTTCCACTGCTCCTACCCATGTTGTCTATTACCTTTGAGCTCTCTGTGCCGCAACAGGAGTATAGACTCCTACCAACAAAAGAGAAGAAAAACAAAGGAAAATTGTACAAAAAGGAAAGGAAATAGGAAAAGATGTTCGCACAACCTGTCAGCCGAAAGGCGGCGAATCCTGCATGCTTTGGAGGATGAGGATGAGAGTCACATCCGAACTGTCTTCGCAGAGGAGAGCTTGGTCTCGGCTTAAAGATATACGCCTATAACTGGAGACGTGTTGAGCCGAGGAAATGATGCGAATCTTGCGGAGAAGAAACCAATACCCGCCACGTTTGGGGTTGGACCCCAGCAATAACCCCTTGGCAGCCTGCCCTCTCGCTTGTGGTACAAAATTGAGGCTCCGCTTGGTGCCGGATGCAGTTATATCGAGAGGGCGGGGAGAATGGGGAAAAGGGCGTAAGCTTTCCAGCCCTCGGCGGGTAGTGAGCCCGACCTGAGAGGCGATTGGCACGGACGGTCGAGTGTCCGTAGCCACACCCGGCAAGGGGGAGAGAGAGTTAAAGACACAAGACATGCAAGTGAGGTCCTCGCATTCGAGCCGGACGGTGGCGCGGCGGCCATGTCCCCCAGCAAGGCCTCACTGGAGGCGGGTCTTCCAGTCCAAGCACCCAAAGGTCCATTTGCTGGACCTTTTTCTGTGTAGCTCCTCCTTCCGTGCTTTCTTCTATCTTCTTGTGTTCATCCACACCGCAGTCACGGTGTAGACGGCCCTCTAGAGTGTAAGATCCAGGTGGGACATCGACGACGAGGAATGGAAAGGTCTGGAGGCCCGTGCAAGTCGGAGACGGGAAGCTCCGTAATCCTGGAGATCAGAGGGCACTCGCCTTCCATGGGACGCATGGGCAAGGGGAGGGTGGTCGACGGTGTATGGACGATGCGGCTCTGCCTCCGGACTCTTCGGTGATGGGCGCGTCGAGCTTGTGGATGAAGGTGTGGATACCAGCAACCGCTCTCGTGACCGGTTGCTAATGCGGGAAAACGATCGGTCTCGCAGGCGAGGCTTACTGGCGGCGTAGCTCGGCCAGGCACATCACACACCGAGGTTGCCGTTCGGCCGCGAATGAACAGCGTGGGTGGGTGGCTGGCAATAGCGCGTGATCCACGGGCACGTTCCGCAAGTGATATGTGCACAATGACACCCGAGGGCGGCTGTTCAAGGTGCAGTCTGGTCTTAGCGCTGGGGTGATCTCGGCGATTGTGAGGTGGCGATAATGCGGCTGAAAAAAAAAAAAAAAAGCTGATGCCTGCCCGGAAAGCACGTTGGACGAGCCTAAGCATTGACTAACAAACGGATCCGCTGCGGGTCTTGGGCCGGACCGCTTTTTGCAGCGTTATGGCCGAAACTGGTTTCTTTTTGGTGAGCGGAGGGGCTGGTGGGAGGGTAAGCGCGAGGCTCTGGAAGCCCAGATGGGATCGGGTTTCGTCTTCTGGACTTTTGGACACCCGTCGAGCAGAGCCTCAATCTGCCCCTGGTCACCCACGGTGCCACCGCTAGCCAGCCCCGCCCCACCTTTTACCACTGAGTAAAAGTTTCACTGAGAACCTAGCCTAGCCGTTCGTGCCACACCTGAGTCTCATCTCCACTTTGACCTTCTTCGAGCTGGGCTTCCGCCTCTCGCGTCTCAACTCCGCGGACGCAGAGCCGCACTAACCCACCCCGCTGATCTCGTTGGTGCTACCAAGCAGAGTGATGCACGAGACCGTCATCTCCGTCACGGGGCGAAGGGCACTCCTCTTGGATTTCTGCTTCGTTTGATCCATTCTCTCACAGCCTTTACTTGATCAATCAGGTTCAGGTTCAGGTTCTCGTCCAACCTGAATCGTTGGCGAGAAATGGGGACAGCAAGGAGAGAGGCGTGGGGCGGCCCATCTCCACGGCATGCGTTACACTGTAGCCTTACCTCGCCGTCCCTTTCACTACCTCTAATCAATTTCACTTTCACCCGACCATATCCATCCCTGCCTGCATCTACCTCGTCCCTACCCAGCCGCCAGCCCGGGCCCATGCCCTCAATGGTACCCGAGACGCTCACGTTCTGGCCGAGATTTCGGCCCACGGACCTTGCCTCCTGAGAACCTAGACCGCAGCAAGGTTTGAGCCGCATCTTCGCGGACCTCCTCTAGTTTTCCGCCTATTTCTACGCCCGCTGTCGCTGCTCTGCCCGTCTATCCAGGCCCCTCCTCCGTACCGCGCTTTCCCTTCGTTTTCTTGCAATGCCAACTTGGTCCCGAGCACTCTGCACAACCGCGACGCATCCCCTGCGTCATGTCCATTCGTCGCCTGCCATGGGAGATAGTATCGTATGTTGTGCAAGACCTGGATCTGGAAGACTTTGTCAGCCTCTCCTTGTCTTGTCGACACTTCCAGTTACTTCTCCGCGACGATAACATTTGCAGGAGACTGCTTGAGGTTGGTTTACCATCTTCCCCGTTTCCCATCTCCTTCTCATCATAGTGTTTTCTCGTTTCCCCTACGGCCCACTTCGGTAGCCCCTGCCGCCGCTCTCTACTTTCTGCCTTGGGTTTGGCCAAGAACTTCCAGCTGATCAGAGTCGTTGGTGGCGCAGTCGCGGGTCCCGTCGTCACCTGAAAGCCAGTCGGCCCTCAAAACGAAAAATTATGCGCGGGAGCTACGCAAACTGGTCAAGCGAAGGACTGCCATCTCATCGGCCTCGCCGTACCTCGTTGCAGTGGTTGCGGACGCCGCCGAGTCTTTTGTCTACAATGACGGCGTTCTTTGCTATCTTAGCGAGGGCCGTCTCCGCGTGCTCGACCTCGTCAACTCGGCAACTCAGGAGATTATCGTTGACGTCCACACGCTTCTGCGTGCTAGCCCCGGCCTGCCGCCACCTAAAGGAGACCAGGTTTGCGGGTTCAAGCTAGTGCACTACTCGCATGGCTTTGCAACCTGCCGCTACAGCCATAGAAAGTCCGCCGCCGGCTGGATCGTTGTCATCAACCTGGCCAAAGGCCGTGTCTTCAGCCACGCGCTCGAATCGGCACACAGGCTCATCGCTCGGAACGACGGCCAGTTTCTCTACTATGGCACCCACACCGACATCTCGGACACCGGCCATCGCCGCTGGGAAATGCGAGGCTGCGACCTTCAAAACGAGATTTGGTTTGAACACAAGCTTCGCCTGACCGACATTGTGGGCTCCGAGGTCGGCAAAAACATTTGCTTCGAAATCATTAACGGCTATTTCTACTGCGTCGCAAACCAGGCCCTCTTCGAGCGCGAGGAGGTCGCATGGACGTCCTACTACACCTATCTCAGGTTCCCCGTCAACCGCCCAATACCTCGGAACGTCGAGGCCGTCAAGCCTAGGGAGGTCTGGCGCAGATTTCACGCCGAAGGGCCCATTGATGATCGCTGGACCTTTTTGCGCCTCACAAAAAATGAATCCACTGGTGCTCTGACTGTGGTTGAGGGCCGCAAGGAGTGGACATACGCAAGCAGCAAAAGCCGCCGGACATACTACTCGAGCGAACTTCTCTTTACAGGCCAAGGCGAGCGGGCTTCTTCAGAAGGCCACACACAGGATCTCTCGTTAAGGCCTGATCCAGGCCCGTCATCCAGTCGGATCGAGGACTCTCCGAAGTCGGAAACGACACAGTCACAAGCCCGGTCCCCTCACCAAGTCCATCCCGGCGACGACGCCTCGACCCCGTGCTCATTCACTATCAACAACTCTCTTATGCTGTCCTACCACCTATCTTGCCAGAGCCATCTGGATCTGGTGAATGACCCTCTGCCAGCCGACCCCTACCAGAATCAGAGATTACGGCTTAGAGTTGGGTCGAGACGCCCCCGCCTCAGGTCGGAAGCACAGGAGCCCGAAACCGCACCCAGGAGCCTCTCAAACAACCCCTCATACCCGGAGACCGAGATACATAGGCTCTACAAAACATCCGACATCATGCTCTGGCCCCCATCTCACTGGGAGCAAGAGCATGGCGCTGCGGCCGTCAGCGAGCTTTACAGCATCCTTAGCCCGCCTGGCTATCGAGGGGACGTCTCGGCAATGTGGGACGAGAGGTCGTTTTGCTACGCCACCGGCCAGGACCGTCAGGCCATCGTCTTTGTGTCGTTTGATCCGTCCATCAGGCTGCGAGGAACCAAGGCCTGGCGCGGGGGCTTCGGCGAAGGGGGCGAGGCAGTGCCTGCAGGTAGCCGTGAGCTCCTGCCCGATGCTGCATTGTTGACACCTGGCATGCAGGATAGATCGACGGAGGGCCGCTCGGGCAGCCAAGGAGCAAATTGGAAGGTGCAAGCGCCTCCAGCCCTCTCGACTAAGGGAAAAAGCAAGGTCGTGTGGAGCCACCATGACAGCTTGTCATCGTCTCCCGCCAACGTCACATCGCCTGCCGCGCCTGTCTTGGAAACTGGATATGGTGGTGCAGCGATAGATGTCACCCTCGCAAGCGCAGAGGGGAGCCGGGAGCCGAGGTGGATCTGGTCCGAACAACCGAGGTACAGTGTCATCCAGAAGGGATTCCACTTTGCGTCATGAGGTCGGCGAGAGGTTGCACTTTACTTTCATTGCTACCGCGCTGCGGGTGCTCTGGCGGTGTCGTTATTTGGGGCCTGGAGAATAAAAGCCAAAGTAATAGTCCCGAGACCTGCACATTCGATATCGTGGACGCGTGGACCCCCTCCCAGTCGGCATGCAGTGCCTGCCACCCCCTCTTTCCGCGGGTGCTTTTCTGAGGATGGTGAATCCGACCTCAGACGCAATATCCGCTGCCATTGCACCTCTTCACTCTCCAAAGGTGGGAAATATCGGCGAATGAAGTCGAGGTCGCAGCGGCGGGAGAACAGGAGAGACAGACAGACAGGCTGGCCTCTACAAAGCCGGGTAGGGTCATTGCGACTTCGGAGAAGGCGCAGGGGACATAGGAGCACGGGTGGCTGCTTCGCCGGCGGCCTGAGGGGGTTCTCAAGAACCTCATCAACCCAGTGGGTGGGCCAGAATACGATGAGAGCAGGAAGAAACCAAAAATCTGCCTAACGTGGAAACCTTTGCGCTGAAATAAGGAAGTCTGCCTTACCAAGCGGGGGGGTGGAAAGTGAGAGACCTCGTGGCCCCTGTTGACAGGAGTGGCAAAGTGCGCCTAAAGAGACAGAAAAAAAAGCCGCTGCTAAGGCAAGGGGCTCGGGTTGGTGGTGACTGGATGAGGCTCTCGCCTACCCCTCAAAAATGGCGAACCGACCAGGGGGTAAGCCGTCGCCTGCTTTTTTTTTTTTTTTTGTCTTTTTGTTTCGACCCTCTTTCTGGCTTCGCAATCTGCACGCCGAGACGCCCCAAGAGGGCCCAGTCTCGCCAGTATCGAGTGGATATCTATTCCTCCCTACACCACTTCATCCCCATGGTGCGGTCCTCGGGCGCCGATGTGTCGTTTTGTTCGGAATCAGCCCGCACGCAGCCTGCCGCTACGAACCCGATTTTTTCTTTCTCTCCGTCTTCTCCCAAGGGCCACGACACTTTAATGCCCGATTCGGCGTTCGAGGAGCACAGGACGTGTAGCCTTTGTCACATCAACCCGATGGAAACAGGCAGGCCCAAGGCAGACAGCGCGGGCATGTCCTGGAGCCCCGAGGGACGGACGGGCCACCATCTTACGGGCGTGTACAGGGTGGAGTTCCGAAGGGGCGCCGCCATCGGGATGAGCAACCGTGCGTGCTTACCCGCCTTCTCCCGCGCCCAGACGGTTCTCGAACGAAACCGCCCCCATGTTCGGCACCGCCTCCCGCGGAGCAATAGGCCAAAACGACTCTCTCCGGGAATATGGACACTTGTCTAGGGCAGGTAGGGGTACACACGACCCACCGGTTGGTTGCGTTGCCAGGTGTGCCGCAAGTTTTTGGACAGGCTGTCGCTGCCTTCGTGTCAGGTGCTGTTTGGGCCGCCGGGACGCACAAAACAAAACACGAGCCTTGCCGCCGAGCGTACGCCCGGCCTTCTATGCGATCGCCGCGGGGATCCGAGGTGTGGAGGGCAGAGGGGCAGGGTAGAGGGTGGAGGGTTTCTTGCCGGGGAGGCGGGCATGTGGTAAGGCTGCAATGGAGAAAAAGGAGCCCCATGATGGGGGCCGGCCGATCTGGGCCCTGATGGCCGATGCTGCCCGTCCCCCTCGGGTTCGGTCATCGACCAACGAACGAAGCGGTCGGCGGTCTCGACGCCCGCACGCACGCCCTCACACCCATCACCCACCACCAGCGTCCTAGACGGTGGGGGAGAGGGGAAGCTAACCAAAAAAAAAAAAAAAAAANAAAAAAAAAAAAAAAAAAAAAAAAAAAAAAAAAAAACTGGATGCCAAGACCCACGGCGGGTGGGCGTTGTGCCACGGGGCCGCGCGCCCGAGGTCGGAGGTCGGAAGGGATGGTATGGTGGCGGGATGGCATGTGCTATGTACATGCATCCATAAGGCACCCTGCCAGCAACAAAGCAGACAGACCATGGGTCAGGTCAGCACAGCACGACTGCCCCCCCGGTCTGGGGTGGAGGCCTCCTGCAGAGCACTTTGAGGGCGGGTAGAGGTACCCCCTCGTACCATGCCTGTCAGCGCCGAACTAGGATTTTTGGTGCGCTTCCTATTCGGCCAGTCAAACAGCAAGACGCAGCTAGCGGCTGAGGCCACCCCCTGAGGCGTACATATCGCTGGGCCTCTGATAGGACGGCTCGGTACGGGCTCCATCACGTGCGTGGCGGGCAGTTTGGACCGTAGTGGGAATTCTGCCTTGGATCCTGAGCACAACCAAAGTGCCAATGGCAAAGAGAGAGGCTTATTCTTGGCCTCTCCATAATACTTTCGGATGGCTTTCGCTGAACGACAATCCCAAAACCGGACCACCTCTCTCTGGCCTCCCAGCGACCGCCATCCGTCGGCCGGGTTTGAATGATATCTTCATCTCGGTTGTGGCTTCTAGGTAGCTATTGTGTGGCCAGAGCAGTGCTCTCTCTATCCTACTGTCCCCCAGACTCTCGAACCGACTGCCTCGCTAGTGCCGCCAGTACGAGTCTCCCTAGGTATTTGACGAACGCCTTTATGATCCCTCTTACCCCAGAAACGACTTGGGGCTAACACACAAACAAAAGACCAGAAAAAAAAACCGTCCCTTCGGCAGACAGTCCACTGCATGCTGAAACATATTACAAAGCCCCCGTGGTATTCACGGCATATGGATGATGAAATGTCTCAACCATCAGCAACAATGGGTCTATCCTGTTCGGCGCAAAATCAGCCTCCTAGTTGCACATAATTGCCTGTTATACGGTATGTGTCAGCGCCGTTCACGTTCTTACTCACTGCCCAGATGGGCCAACAACAGTGGAGGGAGAGACTGGATGGCCTACCTGGAAACTGTCCGGTTTTGCCATTCAACTTGCCCGTCCACCACTCGTTGGGGTTTGGCGTGCGGTTCACGATGGTGATGACATCCCCGGCCTTGAAGCTCAAATCACCCTCCTGTGTGGCTGCATATTCGTACAGCGCCGTCACCGTCTCGGCGGCCGGCGCGCCGCTCAACCTGCTGGGCTTCGGCTTGATAGCCGGCGGCGGCTTCGGCTTGGGCTTGTTGGCAACGGCGGCCGCGAGAGCCGCTGCCCCGGGGCTCAAGAGCCCTGGCGAGTACGGCGGTGGTGGGTTATCTGCCGCCTGCTCGGCCGGCTGGCTTTGGGGCGCCAAATAGGGAGTCTTCACTGGTCCCGGTCTCGCTGCTGCCGCCGTCGCCGTTGTTGCTGGCGAGGTGGCGGCGGCGCTCGAGGCCGATGGTCCGGCCGTGAGCAGGCCCTGGGGCTTGGGGGCCTCGAGTGCAGGTTTGTTGCCGTACCTGGGCGGGCGCGGGCGTCCCGTGGTCTTGAAGCGCACAATGGACAACTTCTCGGCCTGCTCCTGGATGTCGCCGCGCTTCTTGTGGAAGGCCTCTTCGATGTCGAGGGTAAGGTCGAAATAGCCAATGTCACAGTGCTGCATCTTCTCGTGTAGCGTGTAAAAGATGTTGAGCTGCATGTAGTAGAATGACTGGAACAGGGGCTGGATGAACTCGCGCTCCAGGGCGAACAGCTTCGGCAGCTCGTCCTTGAGCAGGTCGTTGAAGTAGTTGAACTCCTGCGTCGCCTGCTCGACTTCGCCCTCGGCCTTGTAGATGGCCTTCTCGTCCTTCATCGTCTTCTCTTTCTTGTCCTGCAGCTTCTTGAGGTTTGCGCGGTGGCGGTCATAGTCCAGTTGCTTGTGCTCGCGCTTCACCGCGGATTTCCTAATGACTTTGATGACGTCGAGCAGCTCGTTCGCGGGACGGATGACCCTGCTCTCGATCATTTCCAGCTCCGGCGCCAGGGTCTCCTGGAGATCCTTGACCACGGCCTCGTATTCCTCGCATGCCCTGATGCCTTCGGGCCTCCCCTCGATCTCCATACTCGAGGGATCCGACATGCGCCCGCTGATGGGCCTGTAGATTTCCGTCATGGCCCTGGAGAAGGCGATCTGGTGGTTGAGCATGCTGTTGATGGCCTCAAAGTACTTTTTGCTCTCATCGTGCAGTTTCTTGGTCTCCGTCTCGAGCTCCTGGAAGCGTCGTTCGGCATCGATGTAGACGGCATCTTTGGTGTGTTCGCCAATGTTGAACTTGGATTTGAATTGTTGTGGCGCCTGCGATAGCCCAGAGTCCGGATCCAGTCAGCCCAAAGCAATTCGTCCGGCGCAGTCGCCCACCAATGCTGCTCATGCCCTACGTCGCCGTCGCCGTCTTGCGCACCCATCGATGCGCGCGCATTTCGACAAGGCCGGGATATCCGAGGACAGGAGCCGCTTACTCACCCGGCTTAAGGACTTGGTAAAGCCCTTGAAACTCATCGTGTCGTCTGTACGCCGGGCGGGCCAGATGATGTGCGCTCGCAGAGCAGGTTGCGACAGTTCTTTAGGAAATTGCTGGAGATGGAACCAGTGGCAGGGAACGTGGGTTTGCAGAGGGGTGAGCCGATTCTTTGTTGGTGGAGTTGGAAGTCGTGCCCAGTGCTGGTGACGCCTTCAGTGGCTGAGCCCCGCGCCGGCGTGCTTGGTTTTGTGGCTCCCCCTGGCTGCGATGACGAAGGAGCTGCGGCTGATGCGGCAGACTGGGATGGGTCGCCAAGCTGTATGCCTCGGCGTGACAGGGGAGCTTGCGCAGAGCTGTCCTACCTTAGACTCAGCACGGAATTAGACGCGCAAGCTGGTGCGGGCACTTGCGGCTAGGCAGGCGGATTTCAGGGGTGCGAAGGAATGCCGAAGTCTGATTCACAAAGAAAGCATGTGTTGTGCCAGCAACGTGAATAGCGCGGGTAAACATCGAACGGACTATCCCGTGTGTCGCTACGTAAACAGCTTGACCAGGAGCGCCTCCTCTTGGCAGGGACCTCAGCCTGCAGAGAGCCCTCAGGGCCATAACGTCACTCTTCCATCGCAGTCGCCGCCGAACTAGCCTCCTCGATACCCCAGTCAACAAGGTGGCGGGGCAGAAGTCCAGCGCAGTGGATCCTCGGGCTCCGTGGCCAATCAAGCATGAGTATTTCTCAGTAACTCCGAAGCATGAAGGACTGCGAGGAGCTGCTAACCCGAAGCGGCACAAATCTTTACGAGGTTGATGCCATTGTGGGACTAGTCCGCTTCCTAGGAAATCAAATTTATAACAATCAGTGCAACGCCTCCTCGGCCGACACTGTTAAGCCGAGAAGAACCCCACACGCCAGCCAGGTCAAAGCGCATCCCCGAAAAAATGGGAATTGCGAAAATTCCAATCCAAGAAGCAGGCGCTCGTCGGCGCTGCAGCACAAGCTTTTTCATTCCGCTCAAACGCTCTCCATCTCCCAAACAGCCATGGCGACGCTAGCATCGTCGGCATTGAGGCAGGCCTCGCGCCTGGCTGGGAGACAGTCGGCGCCCGCGGCCTCGAGGCAGGCCGCCAGGCGGGCGTCCAAGGCTGCCACCCAGCTTCGGCCACTGCCGGCCAGGACATATGTCTCGGAGACCAAGCGGGATAGTGCCCAGGTCGCCGAGGCAAAGATAGAGACGGCCATCCATCTAGACAAGAAGGATTTCCAGAAGGCAGGACTGGCCATGGAGACTGGCGACGGCGTCACCGTTTCCCCAATGGCTGGTAAGAAAAGCCTCGGCAGTTCGCATGCCTCCCCCTCGCTCACAGGCTGACCAGGTGCTCCACAGAGATACTCAAGGGCGCGGCTGTCATGGAAGAAGGACAGCGGCCTATTTATCTCGACATGCAGGCGACGACGCCCGTCGATCCGCGCGTGCTGGATGCCATGTTGCCCTTTTTTGTCGGCGTCTATGGCAATCCGCACTCGCGGACGCACGCGTACGGCTGGGAGACTGACAAGGCTGTCGAGGACGCCCGGTCCCACATCGCCTCGCTCGTCGGTGCAGACCCCAAGGAGATCATCTTCACCAGCGGGGCCACCGAGAGCAACAACATGAGTGTCAAGGGTGTCGCGAGGTTCTTCGGCAGGTCCGGGAAGAAGAAGCACATCATCACCACGCAAACAGAGCACAAGTGCGTGCTCGACAGCTGTCGGCACTTGCAGGACGAGGGCTTCGAGGTCACGTACCTGCCCGTCCAAAACAGCGGCCTGATCGACATGAAGGAGCTTGAGGCCGCCATCCGGCCCGAGACGGCTCTCGTCAGCATCATGGCAGTCAACAACGAGATCGGTGTCATCCAGCCGATTGAGGAGATTGGCAAGCTCTGCCGGGCCAAGAAGGTCTTTTTCCACACGGATGCCGCACAGGCCGTCGGCAAGATCCCAATAGACGTCAACACCATGAACATCGATCTGATGTCCATATCGTCGCACAAGATCTACGGCCCCAAAGGCATTGGCGCCTGCTACGTGCGCAGGAGGCCGAGGGTCAGGTTAGACCCTATAATCAGCGGCGGAGGCCAGGAGCGTGGCTTGAGGAGCGGCACGCTGGCACCGCCCCTGGTTGTGGGCTTTGGTGAGGCGTGCCGCATTGCGAAGCGTGAAATGGAGGTACGTTTCGAGTTGGCTTGTCTTCCTTTTGACGCCCACGCCCACCCCCTTCCTCTCGTTATGATGATATGCTTTTCTAGACATGCATGGCTTTCTGAATGCCGTGACAAGCACAATGTGTTGAGATACAGCACCTACACTGATTTACGCGATCATTTTGGGGCACTGTCTATGAGTCTTGGACTACACCCTTTCAGGCACGGGGTTTCTAACAGTCGCTCTGCGGATCTAGTACGACTCGAGGCGGATCAAGTTCCTGTCAGACAGGTTACTCAGCGGTCTGCTCTCGATGGAGCACACCAGCCAGAACGGCGACCCGAACCACTTCTATCCAGGCTGCGTCAATGTGTCGTTTGCCTACGTCGAGGGCGAGTCGCTGCTGATGGCGCTCAAAGACATTGCTCTATCGTCGGGCAGCGCTTGCACATCGGCTTCGCTAGAGCCCAGCTACGTGTTGCGCGCGCTTGGAAACAGCGACGAAAGCGCACACTCGAGCATCCGGTTCGGTATTGGGCGATTCACCACCGAGAGAGAGATCGATTACGTCCTCAAGGCGGTTCAGGAGCGTGTCTCGTTTCTCAGAGAACTCAGCCCTCTGTGGGAGCTTGTCCAGGAAGGCGTTGACTTGAACACAATCCAATGGAGCCAGCACTGATGAGCACGATCTCAGGGGTTCCTGCGCTGGCTGCTTTGGTAAAGCGTTCATTTGTGCGAAGTCAAGGAGCCTCCAACTTGGCGGCCTGGCGCCTTTTTTCTTGATGTGTATAATAATGTACAGAATGACGCCGCCTCGTCGGAGAGTGCGATGGTTCGCGGGAGTCCTGGGCAAGCGGGCAATTCGAACACGTAAATACATCGGCGCAATGGTGCCTTGGCTCTCTGGTGTCAGTTCCAGATAGCTTGTGTTGCCCGGTGGCAGGCAACTACAACGGTACACATGGCATGGCGATAGCATGGCACCTGTATATCACAACGTGTCGCAGTGGGTGGAATGCACAGCGGCCAGCCCAGCTTTCGGAGACGCGGCACAGCCTGCAAGTCTGCTGGCCACGCGCCCGCCTCTGTCCCGAGCTCCCGCATGCTCAACACATAGCAAGCGCCCTGCTGGGCACGGGAAAGGACTGGACGCCGTGTCGTCAGACCCTGCCAAGATGGTGGGACGTCTCCGTGTCTCATCACCAAATTACGTAGTTTGTCTCGCAATCGTGGCCGTGAATTGCCTCACATGAGCCTTCCTGCACAACCGAGAGGCCACTGCATGTTCCCGGCCAGCGCGCTACCTACAGCGCCGGCATACGGGCCGCATGCGGGCTTTTCGAGGCCGCGGCTGGAAAAGCGTGATGCTTGGTCGGGCTGGCACGCTGCGACCCATGACATCATATGTGATATGACATCATCGAGCTGCTTGAAAGACACGACGACATACGGACCTCTAATGCTGGGATGCCAAACACGGGCAACAGCCAATCACTGCGCAGCTTCTCACTCAGCTACCAGGTCCTACTGGCGCCTGGAACTTGCCAGAGCCAGATCGGGCAAGGGCAGACGCGCATTGTAGATGCGATGGAACACGCAACGGAAGTAGGCGCGAGAGTACGCCAGTGCCAAGTGCCTCCCGAGAGTGAAGCACTCTCCCCTCCCAGATATAAAAGACGCCCTTCCTCTCCCTTCCTCTCCCCACAAGTCCGTTTCCGCTCTCCTCACGACACACCACCACCACAACACCAACCAGAGCAAAACAAACAACCACCAACAACCAACAACGAAAACCTCAAGCACCCAGAACTTTTGCACATATTTGTCTACCACACGGCCACACCCGTCAGTCAACATGTCTTCCAACTCCAAATCCAACGATAACGCCTCTACCCTCAAGAGCACCGTGGACAGCGTGGTCGGCGCCGTCCAATCCACCGTCGGCAACCTGACCGGCTCGACTGGCGACAAGACCGAAGGCCAGGCCAAGCAGGACAAGGCTCAGGTCGAATACGATGCGTCCAAGGCGACCGTGAAGGGACCCGGCTTCACAGCCACCTCTGCCGGCGTTGCCAAGGACGACCCCGACCGGGCCGCCGGCTCGTGGAACCAGACCGTCGGGGCAGCTAAGGAGACACTCGGTGGTCTCGTCGGATCCGAGGTAAGCGATCGACAGCCTCCCCGCTCCCATTATTCATTCCGTAGTGCCTACCTACATACCTACCCAGCGAAGATTGACGTCTAACTTGTTCGTTCCTTGCTTTCCACTTTTAGCAACTCAAGCAGTCGGGCCGCCAGCAGAACCTCGAGGGCCAGCAGCAGGAGGCCAAGGGCCAGGCCAGCGATCTCGCCACCGGCGTCAGCGACCGCCTCCAGGGCACCGTCGGCGGCGCCGTCGCCGGCCTGACGGGAGACAAGACCAAGCAGGCCGAGTACGAGGCCAAGCACGACCACGGCAAGACGGCCCAGCGCGGCGTCGAGCACGACCTTCAGAAGCAGGCCGACGCTGCTGCCAAGGAGTAAAACCATATCGATTCACCTCGCTTTTCTGGTGTTTTCTTCCCTCAAACCATTTTATCACTCGGCTTTTTTTTTCCTTCTTTGCGACTTGGGGAAAAGAGAGACGGGCTTGGGACGGCGTAGGACAATGGCAGCACGCATTTAGATACCCCGCGTTTGGAGGGAAGCAGGGTGATAAGCATACTGATTGGTGCCTACTCTTCGCATCGATACCTCGACATTGGCGCGCAGTTGGAGGAACCTGCTTCTTTTTTTTTTCTTGCCCTATTATTGCCTTGATAGATAATCTCGACGCAAACGCAGCATCTCTTCTCCTGAACGAGCTTTGGTCGACCGAAGCGTGAGGCGTTGGTCCCCGTACCTAGCCATCCCGGTGACATGGGCGTGGCGTGTTAGGCACAGTACCTTGATGGAGTTGCCGTGTCGTGGACGTTGCCTTTCAGTCCCATCCGGTCTGTCTGGCGGCTGGGACTAAAGGACGGAGGCAACGAAGGTGGGAGGGAGAGAGACCTCAAAAAAGGGGAGCGACATGGAGGGAAAAGGAGGAGCAGCAGCAGGGGTATTTCAGTCAGATGCCGAGATCTGCCGTCCGCCGTTTTCCGCCGCTCCTTTCCGTCCACAGACAGCAGCAAAATCAGTCTATAAGTGCTCGGGTACCGCAGTCGCCAGCTGCGGGGAAAGCGCGAAGAGAGATTAGCAGACAGACGGGCAGATGTGCGCCGACCGCCGGCTGCAGGTCTGCAGCTAGGAGCGCCGCCCGTTGTCGCGACCGCCTCGGCCTGGGGAGCCTTGCACCATTTCGTGACCGCTAACCTGCCCGGATAGGATATCTACGGAAACCTTTTACCACTTGTCTTTGCTTGTTGCTGTACGTCTGGCCCACAGGTAACTAGAGCCACCAGTGTCCCATTGTTTTATGGTCTATCTCCTTCCCAGGTACTTTTTATGGTTTTTTCCCTTCTTCTTCTTTCGTCTCTTCTGTCTTGATTTAGTTCCATACCAATCTATGCAGCGCAGGCTATTCTTTAGAGAATGCACCTGCGCAGCCCGAAGCACTCTCCCTGTTCTGATTCAACAGCTTGAGAATCTACAGCTGACCTTTTACTGAATTCCTCATCTAGTCCGAGATCACTTCACGTCCGCCC
Organism: Magnaporthiopsis incrustans; assembly: GCA_003049425.1. Lineage (NCBI taxonomy): Eukaryota > Fungi > Ascomycota > Sordariomycetes > Magnaporthales > Magnaporthaceae > Magnaporthiopsis > Magnaporthiopsis incrustans. The sequence continues at coordinate 4,652 of PYSR01000144.1, read as the reverse complement.
AGGCAAGAAGCCTCCCGAGAGTCCGCCGACCTGTACCTGCCAAACCCTCGGTTGAAGCGATCGGGGGAATTGCCGGCCTGACGACTAGAACCCAGCAATACCGACAGACGGCTCCTGGTATCGACGTGTTTGGATGCCGGCAAGTGGAGGACGTCGAGGGCTGACCCGACTGGGAAAGAAAGCAACACGGCAGCTTCACGCCTCACAGATGAATACCAAAGGACGACATGTACCGCTAGGAAACGTTCTCCGCTTTCCTCATGGGAGGAGATAAGCTGCGAGCGAGTCTAACCGACATCCGCGAGAAGTCCAAAGGGTACAGTGAAATAAGATGCCCACGTCTACCAACCGTCAGGAACTTAAGCTCTGGGGTGCTTCATCCGTCCCAAGCGCCAAGGCCCAAACTTGAACCAATGCGATCGACGGGAACAAACATTTCTTCGTGGAATGGAGGAAGCGAAAGAAAGGGCTTGGAAAGCAGGAGCTTTGGAATGAAAGAGCACTGACGGCGGAGAACGAAGCGTGCCAGGGTTATCGCAAAATGGGTCGTCACGAGGCACAGTATCCGTCCGTGAGCCGTGTAGGTGCCTAATAGGTGTATAATATGCTTCCAGGTAAAGTTTGCTGAAGCATTCGGGAGCACCCTGGACGCCAGGAACGCCGGGACCGTCTCAGCCACTCTTATTTGATACTTGATTCGCGGGCTTTACACTTTCCATCCTTTTCCCTCAGTGACTTTTCTTCTTCTTTTTTTTTCTTTCCTTTTTTTCACCTCCCAATGCCTTGGTCGTCACAGCATCAGGTGATGTTTGGGAATTGTTTTATGTAAGCAGTATTTACCTCGGGTCGATTGTCGCTCGGACAAAACCCTCCAGCCCATTTACGGCGCGATTGAACCCCTGAACCCCTAAAGACGCAGGGATCCCGCGGTTGTCTGTCCAGTTTAGATGATTTGTGCAAAGCTTGAGATTCTCTCGCACAGACAGGGTACTTATATCGCAAGCGAGCACTGCCAGGCAGAAATGACAGCGGGAAGCACACAGGTAGACGACGCTCCTCTGCGCAAAAGGCAAACAGCCTCCATTATTTAACGCGTCCGTGGTTTTCGCATGTGATGGGCGCAGCACGGCGATCTCGAATCGACTTCCCGATGCTTGCCGGGCAGGGATGGTCCCTCCCAGCCCCCCCACACCATGTCAAGCCCCGCCGGCAGCCCACCCTCCTCATCGCAACATGGCTTTCTTACAGGTGGTCTGAAATGGATCGAGAGTCGGCGCAGATGGTTCTGCCGCTGGCCCCTGCAGCCTCGTGATCCATTCGCGAGCCACCCACAATACGTCACACTGGGCATTTTGGTGAGGGGCCTGAAGAACACGCGTGGCCAGATCCTGCGACGACTTGACGAGGTGCTTGAGCCGAGAAGGCCAGGCAGCATTGGCTCTGGGTGTCCTGTCGACTTGCTCCACTTTGTTTCTTTTTTTTCCCTTCCGCGCCGCCGAAGCTCCCCTGTTTGGCTGACATTTAGTTGGCACGACTCGTCCAGAGAAGGACTAGAAAGGCCTGCCTGCCACCTGTGCTCCCTGCCAGCTGTGCTATGACTTACCTACCACCGACATTGCTTGCCTGACTGCGCCAGTCGCTACTCGCCGAGTCCTAGCCGCATCACCTCACAAGTCCGATCCTCGATATCTGGCTGGTCCAAAAAGGCAAGCAAGGCCCTGAAACCGAAGCCGCGCTGGTGGTGCCCGACTCGACCAGCACAGCTCCTCCACCCTCGACCACCATCACCCTTGAAGCTCCTCGCCCCACGACCCGCACCTTCCAGATGACGACCATGCTCGCGTCCAACATCCTCCAGTCTCCGAACGCCATACCCCCGAGGACGTCGTCGACCGGCGTCTATCCCATCACCCACACCCCCTCGAAACCCGTGCTTCGACCGCTGCCAGAGGCCGACTGGATCGGCAAGAACTCGCCGCTGCCGCACGCACACGGCGCCAACACGAACGGCATGGCCGGCAGCGCCGCTGCCGCCCCCGCTCCCGCTCCCGCTCCGGCCCCCGCGATCACCAACGGACACCACCCGCGGGTCAACCCGCGCAAGGCCTCGGCCGGCAGGGGCTCGCAGGTCCCGGCAAGCATGCAGCCGCCCGCGCCGTCCAGCTTCGACGCGAGCCGCTATGCGCACGAGGACTTCAACTTCACCACCACCAAGAGGACCTGGTCCGACCACAAGGAGAAGATAATAAGCGGGCCCTTCGACTACCTCTACGGCCACCCGGGCAAGGACTTCCGCACGCAGGTCATCACGGCCTTCAACGCCTGGCTCGAGGTGCCGCCCGAGAGCCTCGAGGTGATAACCAAGGTGGTCGGCATGCTGCACACGGCGTCGCTGCTGATCGACGACGTCGAGGACAACTCGTCGCTGCGGCGCGGGCTGCCGGTGGCGCACAGCATCTTCGGCGTGCCGCAGACCATCAACAGCGCAAACTACATCTACTTCTGCGCCCTGCAGGAGCTGCAGAAGCTGCACAACCCCAACACGCTCACCATCTTCGCCGACGAGCTGCTCAACCTGCACCGCGGCCAGGGCATGGACCTCTTCTGGCGCGACACCCTCACCTGCCCGACCGAGGACGACTACCTCGAGATGGTGGGCAACAAGACGGGCGGGCTCTTCCGGCTGGGCATCAAGCTGATGCAGGCCGAGTCGCGGTCGCAGATGGAGTGCGTGCCGCTCGTCAACATCGTCGGGCTCATCTTCCAGATCCGCGACGACTACCTCAACCTCTTCTCCAAGGAGTACAGCGAGAACAAGGGCATGTGCGAGGACCTGACCGAGGGCAAGTTCTCGTTCCCCGTCATCCACAGCATCCGCACCGACCCGGCCGACCTGCAGCTGCTCAACATCCTCAAGCAGAAGACGACAAACGAGGACCTGAAGCGCTACGCCGTCTCGTACATGGACAAGATGGGCAGCTTCGACTACACGAGGAAAGTGCTCGTCGTGCTCATCGACCGCGCCCGCAAGATGACGGACGAGATCGACGGCGGCAGGGGGAAGAGCGACGGCATCCACAAGATTCTTGACAAGATGATAGTTGCGTCACCATGAGCTTAAAGAGGCAAGGGGCGTCACCATACTTTTCGTTTCGTAATGGCTCCCAGGGACCTACCTAGGTAGTCATAAAAGATGAAAAAGTACGGTGGGGTCGAAACAGACGAATTTCATTTTAGTATGGACAGGTACCTAACATGACGTGTATGTATGACGTCGGGATGTTTGACCACAGGTTTTCCACTTATCCCGTTTTTTTTTTCTTATTTGTTTATTTTTTTTTTTTTTTTTTTGTTTTTTTTTATAGCCTCGCTATCCATGCCGAGTGAGGGGTTGGATTCCACGTGCGATCTAGGTTGCGATGCATCTGGCTTTGGACGGCATTTATGACGACATACTGCATTTGGATTTACGGGGGACAATCTGGTATTGATTCCTTATTGTGTCTGATTTTCCCAATGTTCTAACGCCCGGCACCGCAAGGTATCCTGCCGAACGAAGAATGAGACGGAAAACGGGGAATGCGCTCTAGCGGTGTTCCAAGGGAACCCAAATGTCTCCTTGGCTACAAGTTGAACGACGCAGTCCTGCAGTGCAAAATTGCATGTAGTACGAAACACTGAAAGAGGGAAAGGGGTAGCGAGTACTAGGTGGTGGGAGAAAGGCACCGAGAGGGTCTCCTGGAGCCGGCCTCTGCACCGGCGCCTTGCCGTGAGACCGAGCCCACACCGGCCTGCTGTGCCACAGAAGCACAAATTGCAGTCCCTGTGTGCATGTCCCACGCAGCTCCATCGGTCGGGGAAATAGATAGGGGCAGGGTATATACTGCATTCTTCAAACTCCAGTCTGGGCGCTTTGTCAACCGCTGGCGAGAGGAAAGCTCCAGCCGTGGCTGCCAAAAGTCCCGAGTTACATAGGCACGGACGGTAAGGCATCTAGGTGGCGGTACCGACCTTGGTCCGCTTGACCAGGCGAACCCACCGCCGTCGCCTCCACTCGCCGCGTCTGCCCACGCCCTCGAAGCCCTCCTCCCAGCTGACGTTGGGGTGCAGCGACGCGGGGCCGCCGGCAGCCGCCCTGCCCTTGGCGGGCGCGGGAGCCGGCTGCTCGACGACGCCCGTGACGCCCTCGTGCTCGTTGTACATGTCGTAGACCCAGCGCTCGCCCTCGGTCTCGACCTCGACGCCCGTGATGATGCGCTCCTCGACCCACTCCCTGCTGAAGAGGTCGAGCGCCCACTTCTTCTCGCTCCACTCCCAGCCGCCGGGCGCTAGCACGTCCTCAAAGTACCGCGTGCCGCCGGGCGGGTTCGCCCCGGCCAGGCGCGCGGGCGACATGGGGTCGTAGGGGGTCGGGCTGAAGGTCCAGGGCTCCCACTCGTCGGCCTCGGCGGCGCTGCGACGCTGCAGCTCAAAGATCTCGACCTCGCGCGTCTCGGGCGCCTGGTCCAGGATGATGTCGGCCTCGACCCAGCTGTCCAGCAGCGCCGCCGCCCGCGTGTGCGGGGCTTCTTCTTTGCCGTCGTGGCCGGAGGTGGTGGTGCCGCTGCCGCTGCCGCTGCCGCCTGCCGCTGTGGGCGAGGAGACGACGAGGA